>LGRX02010643.1:21526-53313 GCA_001247695.2 Cymbomonas tetramitiformis
CCAAACCATAACCCGACATCCCCAGAACCATACCCCCAACACCCCTAAGTCATGCCCCAACACCCCTAAGTCATACCGACACCCCCAAAGGCCTTAATCCCGACACCCCCAAGACATACCACGACACACCCCAAACCATACCGACACCCCCCTAGTCATAAGTCATATCCGGACACCCCCTAATGCATACCCCAACACCCCCTAAGTCATACCCGTGCAGCATCCCATGGCGTGCGTGTACCAATAGTACTTGGTACAGGCGCGCTCATACCAAAATAGTTGGCTGGCATACGCCAGCGGCGCGCTCATACCGTAGGGGGGTGTGAGCATTTGGTATGAGCGCGCCTGTACCAGTGGAATTGGTACAGGCGCGCTCATACCAATGATTTTGGTACAGGCGCGCTCATACCAAAATCGGCTGGCATATGCCAGCGGCGCGCTCATACCGTAACATATATATATATATATATATATTCATTTCAGTCCTTTCGTCAAGTGTGTCGCTTTCGCGTCGCGCGGATTGTCGCCGTGGCATGCGTTTCGGAAACAATGGCGATCGAACGCAAGCAATCCGTATTTGTCAGATATATAGTGCCGACTATATATTGTGGAAAGAACTCAGAATGCTTTCACTTAAGATAACATAAGAAGTTAGTTAGATTGAGTGAAACTCGGCTTAAGCCGGAAACCCTAAACCTGTGATAGCCGTACTGTACGGAGTACTAGTACAGACAAAGGACTATGACACACACGGGGTGTCACATCCAGCAGTATTTGAACCCGGTGGATCCGCACGGAGGAATGTCGATTTCTCAATTATGTCAGCACATGCCATCATCGAGCATGACGTGACATCCTTAAGTATGACGTTTTAAATGACGTTTTCGCGACGTCGTGGAACTCTGAGGATTGTTCTCGTTTCGCGATCGTGGATGGGATCGATCCCGGGAGGGAAGTTTCTTACGGGATCAATCCAGCTTCGGTCAAGTTACGACAACGATTCCGGAACACTCCAAGTATGGGAGCGATCCCGGAACCCTCCAAAGGATGGGAGCGATATATTTACATGTAGCTACGATGAAACGATGTATACACGGTTTAGCTTAATTCAGCCGAAATTTTTGTTGTTACTTTTACCTTGGTGGATCCCATCCTGAGCACAACAATGATTATTGCCCACAAATTAGTGTGAACAAATGTCACACACACGGCCATCTATCCACGCCGCACACGCACACGTGGGACGCGCATGCATTTTTCTGCCATTTTTTGGGGGGAAATGAGCTTGGACCCGATTTTTGGGCCCTACTAGGGAATCATCTTCCACCACTCGCCTTTTCCCCGTAGACCCACTTTTCCAAAATTGGATAGCTCGATTTTTGGTAAGAGTACCATGCGTCCAGCATGCATATGTCTATGTGTGCATGACGCACGCGCACACGTACGTATACAACTTTCCCAGAGTTTGTGTATATCAACGTGATGTCATGGTGGGAGGGGGGTCGATAAAAAATCGTGGGTGACAAATCACAAGGCCAACCACTTCGCACCTCTGCCTAAGTGCAGGCTCAAGCCACGAGCTACCATGCGCCTATAGAGCCTACCCCTATGGATATGTGTAAAGGACAGTGGGCGGCAAAATTTATTCCGGAGATTTATGGCCCCCCAATGTAAGGGGTGTCCCACCCCCCATCGCCCCAAAGCCGAACCCTTGCCGGTTCCTTGGCGGGAACTTTGCGGGTGCTTATATGTACGTCCTCCGAGTGCACTACCCGACTTATGGGAGAAGGGTTATCGCATCCAAGTCATGTGCGCGGGAGGAGGCAAATAAACATGATGGCTGATTTATGCTACAGATAGTAAACTTGGCCTCGTGCACACACAAAATTTTGACGCATTTCGATCCGCCAAGACAACGATTTCGCATGTCGCATAAGGATAGATCGAACTTGCTACGCCAGTCCACGTGGTTACACGTTACCCAACTTGGTTACAACATTCTAGAATAGATCACCTATCTGAATATTTAAAATGTCGTGAACTTCATTGGACTTATACTGAATAGACATATGCTCTCTATGATACACTCCGATGGCACCTCATCACGTCGAAAGACTTTTGGCACTACGCTGCCGCACAGTGGATACATGTTCCACGGGGGAGCAAGATATGCGGAACAATCTTCGGCAAAATCGTGTTTCAAATTCAATTTCGCGAATAAATCCCGTCTACTTCTAAGGTTAATACGATTACACTTCATCTCCTTACACAAGGTTATAAAATTTTCTAAGGACAAGTTCTACCATTGTTTTGAATTTCACCGAGACCACGCTAGCATCTTGGACTCTAACTAACGGTGACATCAATATTCATATGTCATGCAAAGGTGTCATGCAAAGGAGAGAAGTCTAAGACTCTTTCACGCCAAATAATTCATCACTGCAACACTGATGCTTTCGGGGGCTGTTGTCGGCGAAGGCAACTTCAATATGGTACCAAGAATACTCCGCCAGGCTGTACTCCTTCAGGACACATAACCGTGACGTGCGTTCCCTCCGGTGTGGCGACTGTTAACGGTTGCCCAGGTTGTACACCTGGCGGCATGGTAGCCGGGAAGGATCTTTGTTGGGTACCGTATGCAGGCTGACCTTGCTGCTGGTTCATCGATTGCGATTGTGGAGCCATACTGACCGGCGCCATGAGTGGCGGGGTCGATGTCCCGACAAGTTCAATACCGTTTACGACAAAATGCTGAATACCAGCCTTTGTCGAGGTGTTAAACGCGTAAAAGTCACTGAAATCATAGTCTGCCATTGCTATACCGTATTTTTCAAATTCGGCCTTCCACTGCGAAACAATCGCCTTGTTGATTTTAGCGAAGGATGTCTCAACTCCTCTCCCATCGCAACAAAGGGAGAGGCAACTCTCTTGGCTCTCCTTCGTCTCGGCCACTTTCTCCAACTCCTTAACAAATGCCCCCCAAACTTGCGCGAAACCAAGAACGTGCGCAAACTGCCCCGGAATCGCCAACTCCGACACTCTGTTCTTGGCGACCACCGCTCCGGGCGTGCAACAACAACCGTTGACCGAATTCGGATTCGTCAGGGGCGGCACGTTCCGATGCCTCCAAAACAACGCCTCTTTCGAATGCCCGCACATTCTGAAATCAATGTTGTCGGTCAAATGGATGCTCACCTTCACCTGACTCTCGCACACCTTTTCCCAATACGAGGGCGCCATGTCTGATCCGTATAACTAGGCTCCCGAGGACCCCGGATGGACGTCGAGCTCTAAACGGATGCCACGCAGGTCATTTTCGCTGAAAGGCGCGGACTCCGCTCTGGAAATGTAGAAGTGGATTGGAGAGATGAGAGTGCGTGATGATATCCAGGTATCACGGTACCCCTGCCTGCCCGACTCTGAGTGTTAACACGAAGTGATTTAGTGACGCTCGCGTGGGCTTCTTGGTCTAGAAGTTGTTGGTAGACTTGCTAATACAAGTACGTAATAGCTAATAGAAAGCTCGCGCTCATTCTTTCGCAAGACGAAGAGTAGAGACGCCATCGCGCGATCGATCCCGATTTGGACGTTGGAGAGACCGTTCGTGGTTCGTAGGTTTTAGGTTTTATTCCTAAAAAACCTCTAAGGTTGGGTTAGGTTTAATAAACCTAATTTCTCTCACAACACTTTTCCATAACCGAAAACCCTGAGTTCTGATAACTGTGAATATCTATCCACCCGAGATATACCGGAAGTATACCGGTATTATTCGCGGAGGTTACGACAGAGAGCCTTCTCACCTTTCGAATAACGCGCCCATCATCAGTACTACCCGAGCATCCTTGGCGCAAATACAACCCGCGCAGTTGACGTTCGCAGCTCATGTTTTTTTTCGTTTACGGGTTCTGAATGGTCGGTTTCCTGTAGGACATGGCCTCACCGAAGAAAATATTGGTTTACACTATCTACTCGTGGATATTATGTTCGTCGATGTAGCTCCGGGAGGCATTATCGCTATTCAAAGTGCACAATCTAGAAGCATACTGACGCCCTGAAACCTTTGTAAAGACTAAAGAGATCAAGCGAAAATCAAGTCAGATTTTGAGCTTTTGGCATAAAAGACCGGAGTCTCTGAGCTTCTATAAACGACTCCGAAGACGGAAGCGGGAAGGTGGTTTTTGTTTTCAACACAGGTCAGATATGGAGATATCTGGCTGATTTTTCCCTTTCCCGGCGCCTTTGTGTGTCCCGATTGCCACACATTTTCCAGAAGTCGTACGACAAGCCTAAGTACTAGACCGTTGAGTCAAAACATCCTGTAAAGCTACTTCCCTCCTTCGGCCCTTTTCAAAAAGCCGTTCGTTTGTTGCCGCTGCCGGCAAGTGAAGTCGTTTTTGTCCCGGACGTAGCCCATACGGTCGGGGTATCTGCGGAGTGACCCTGCATTTATGCCTCTGGGCAGCTCTTCCACTTCGTGGTTTGCAGCCACTTTTGGCTTTGAAGAACTCTCTTTCTCTGATACTCGCAAACAGTTTACAATCGACGAGGCGAACATACTCACCAGCTAATCGACCGGCCAGAGCTTCCTGGTCGGGCCCTTCGAGTGCCTCTCGACAAATGAGCTACGAATTCGCTTGCAACAGCTGAACAAGGCTGATCGCGCCCTTGGGCCTGCCACTTTCCACAATATCGCTGATAATGTTCGCTCTCTCCATCAAGATCCTAAAAACTCAGGAGCGTTGTTCCAAGTTGCCTCACAGTTCAACTGTCTTGAGATGGTCGGCCCCAGCATCTCACCACAAGATGGCATCTCGAGATACTCAAGGGATCCAACACAAGGGCCGGCCTGCGCACTCGCTTGTCCCGCTGCTACGCTCTTCCGAAATTACTTCGTGAGTGGCCACGGACAAGCAAAGAAACAACTGGATCTTCTAGACGAAGCCGCGCAGATTTTGCAGAACGACAAGTACGGTTATTGGGACATGATGAACGGCTATTGTTTGCCACGAAAGACACAAAGCATGGCCCAAATAGGAGCTTCACTAAGCTTGGCTCCCGATTTTGCTTCTGCGGTGCGTAGTGCCATTAAAGTTGGGGTGCATTGGAACACGGAGGTGGCCAATCATCAGCACCAAGTATGTCAGGTTTTCTGTTCAGCACTTCCAGTGGCATATAGCAAGGCGACCCCGTCTTCAGATTGGGAGCCCTTTGCAACCCTAGTGTTAGAAGCCGCGTATGAGTGCACTTTGGCTGTCGCGTCTTATCTCGCTCTTCAACGAGGGCAACGCGTGACTGTTTACTTAACCTGCCTTGGTGGAGGTGCGTTTGGCAATCGGGTGCAGTGGATTTTGAAAGCCTTGTCCCGAGCTTTATTGGTGTATCAAGATTCGCCACTCGATATCAAACTGGTACATTTCATGAGAAACCCTTCTTCGGATTTTGTGCTGGACTTTAGGTTCAGGGTTATTATTATGGGCTCTGATAGCCCCTAGCCTGAACCCGTCACTGATCGGAACTGTGACCCCGCTAGTAGCTAGGGTGACTGTACGGAAGTACTGTACAGTCATAGTCATTATTTCGTATTATCCGGTTCCCGAGATGCATGATAAAAGCACTCGGCCGGACAGTTTATGGAGCTTAGCCTGTCTGTTTCTTCCGAGCGGAACACCCGTTCTCGCAGGTTATGGGGATCACCACTTTCCCAGTAATTCTGATGGCACAGCGCCTAGCTGTTGCCATGTTTGGCTAAGTTTTGACACAGAGATGGGGTGGGCGCCCCCTTAGGCAGTAGTTTGTTTTTCCGCAGTATGGCCTCTCCTTGAAATGGAGATCGGTTTGAACTCATTTTTCAACAGCAGTATCGTCGCTCGTTATGGTTACTTTCTACGTTTCGTCTGGCCAATGGAAAGGACACTCCGCGTATTGTGGGTCGCAACCACTTTTAGCCACTCGGCTCACGACCTGTTTGATTTTGAATTTATTGCTGAGACTTCTGCAGGATTGGCCGCTGCAACAAACTTGCTACTGTCGTCCAGTTAGCTCACAATCCCATCTCGCCGTCATTTTTGATATGGAGACTCCGATTGGACCACGCACACGCGCTAGAGCGCGCAAACTAGCAACTATTTTTGATGATGTTGGGGCGCTAAATGCAGCGACCCCCAACACTCCGCATTTGGCCGCAGGGGAATCTGAGGCGTCTGCTACGGCTGCAGCGTTGCTGCAGAGATTACGCAGAGACTCGTTCGACGTCCAATGTGCTAAAACTGCAGCGACGAAAGTTTTAGGTGACAAGGCTGCGAAATTTAAGGGCAGCGAATCATCGGCTTCGGATATTTTTGCGCAGTTGATCTCAGAAGTCCAACAATTATTCACGCTGCAGTCACAAGCATTTGCACCCCTGTTTGATTTGACTGCTGCTGACACCCCTGTGCTGCCTGCTGCCAATGAGCTGTTGTACTCTGTGTTGCTGCTGCTGACTGCGCCAGGGTCTCCTGCCCGTAATTGGGTAGAGGCTTCTGGTGCAGATGTTCCTACTGATGGCAAACGCGCCACCCTAGAGGTGGTGCGTATGCTTGCTGACGTATCGGCTCCGTTCGATGCTTTTGCTGAGCTGCTTGACGTGACGATTTCTGATGAGCATGACCCTGACTCTGCTATTCGTCTGTTTAACAGCTGCCTTCGGGATGCACAGCGTCTACAGACGCTGCCCGAAGACGCTGTTAAACGACAATTCATCTCTGCACTGTCTGGGCCGGGTTACTCCCAATTGTATGATTATTTCTTTGACACAGATTTTAGCGTGATATTCAAACTCGCATAAATCTGGGTCAAAGAAATAATATGTTAACTTCGCGCACAAGCTATCGCAAACCTTGCACTTCCGAACTACGAAATATATACATTTTAGCAATATATTTTGCAAAGTTACGTGCGTTGGAACTCACGGGAACCCCTTCGCTGTTTGGCATGTTTGGGTTTTGGTACATGAAAACCCAAACCAATGATGTGAAGCCTGTGTTTTGCGCATAACTTACAACAGAGGTTGTGCGTTGTTGTTAGCAACATGTGTGCCGAGGTTCGTGTGCGAGAACGCACGAGAACCCCTCCGCTGTCTGAGTTTTCATGCGATGTGTTTAGCTTCAACTATCAACTTAGCTAGCTATCAGCTTAGCTCGCAGTCGCGACTGCAAACTGAGCTAATGTGGCCACGTATCCGGCTCAATCAAGTTCCCGAGGAATCTAAATAAGATTTCTATGTACGTCACGAACGTTGGGGTAATGTTTTCATAATCTAATTTGCTCGCAAACAGTGTGGGGTATACGTGCAGTGAAGCCTTAACACCTTAAGGGCGAACTGGCATACTGCTCATACTGATAATGTTTTCCAGGATCTTATTTTTCACGTTTTCGGCGATAATTAAAGTTCTAGACATCCATTTGCCACGATTCTTCGTATGGAACTAGGTGGATGACATGACACCTCGTTATCACTCACAATGTATGTGTACACGTGAATATATGTGAACCACCCTCACCATACTTAAGGAAATCATGTTGAACGGCCGCTGGGGGCATTTTCGGGCATGCGCCATGAACATGGCACCACTATCGCTTGATGCTACGAGTGGGCAATGACGTATCATGATGCATATAATTGAAACGAAAGTTGCTAGAAACTCAGCAGCGCACGAGGGGGAACGCTGCCGACGGTGAAACAACGAACCAAGATAAACTCAGATAATAGACATATATACTGAGTTTGTCACACAAGCTGATCCCCGAATACGATGACACAATGAATATGACACCTGACTGTACGAATCAGTCAGGGTGTCATTTCCAGCACACCACCTCGTCTGAGGTGGACAGCTTGTGACAGCACACCACCCTAGCTACTAGGCTTACAGTGTAAGATGCAAGATTGTTAAGCCTAGAAGCTAGAAAAGTCACAAGTGGTCGATGAGAGCTTAAGCAAAAAATTGATACTTGCTAATAAAAGCTAGAGATCTCGCTAAAATGAAATCTGATCGGTCAAAATGCGTCCTTGCCAGCTAGTGGTGGGTGCTCCCACAGATCTCGCCTATCTGCATGTGATGGAGAATGTGAAAATAAGTCTGCCTGTCGGTTTAGCTTTTAATTCTGCGAAATGCAAAGGTCTCCTGCCTATAAATTGCTCGTCTTAATAATTTGAAAAGCTGCCCGCAAGTGGTGAGAAATAATACAACATTCTTCGGTCCAAAACTACAGCAAGTGGTGGAGAATTGCAAACGTGAGCACCGCCCGTGTCTGTTTAAAGATTAATAAGACCCATCAGAGTAATCATCGGAAGCCGAGTTCTCAAAATATTCATACTCATCATAAAATCCAGCACCACCAGTGTCGAAAGATGCATGGGCTTCGGCCTCCCAGGCAGCCCACTCTTCAGCAGTGTACTCTTCGTAATGCTCTAAATTTTCGTTCTCAGGAATAGCATCTCTTACATAGGAAACAGTGCCAACTGAAAAATCATTCTGCGGTAAAAATTCATCCCCAACAGGGGGCTCTAAAACTCCGCCATAAGAGTCGCCCTGGAAACCTGTGTCCAGGGTTTCATCCTGTTCCAATCGATCGGACGAAAAATGCGGAGCGGCCAAGTGGCCATCTTGCCGTCGCGCAAAGAATGGGTGAATGGGTGAATGGGCGAATGGGGAAATGGGTATTTCACCAAGTGAAAATACAAAACGGTCCTCGAATTATTTTCATGTGAAAATTCAACAACGCGTCCCTCTTCCGGAATATCGCCGCACCCCCCCTCCCTGACAAGTGAAATTCCACAACGGGCCCCGAAAATACTGAAAATACACTTTGGTCTACTTTTCGTAAAAAATGCAACGTCACCTCCCCGATAAAGTGAAAATGCAAATCAGTTGAAAAACAACAACTGAAAATACAATGACGCGTCCTTCTTCCGGAATATCACCGCACCCCCCGCCCCAACAAGTGAAATTACACAACGGGCCCCGGAAATACTGAAAATACACTTTGGTCTCCTTTTGGTAAAAAATGCACCGAGACGTATCGTCCCTGCTCAAGTCCAAATCCAATTCAGGTGACAAACAACAAGTGAAAATACAATGACGCGTCCTTCTTCCGGAATATCCCCGCACCCCCCTCCCCGACAAGTGAACTTACACAACGGGCCCCAAAAACACTGAAAATACACTTTGGTATCCTTTTCTGAAAAATTGCACCGAGACGTATCGTCCCCGCTAAAGTCAAAATGCAATTCAGGTGAAAAACTACAAGTGATAATACTACGACGCGTCTCTCTTCAAAAATGTTGGTGTTTTTTAATACTGCAACCGTGCATGTTTACAAACCTGCATAAATATAAGTGAAAATACAAGTTCCCATTTTGCCTGGCAAAAGAATACAACTAGGACTCTATTCGACATCGATGACAACACAACCACAGCCCAGAAATAACGGACACGAATCAACCATCAAAAGATTATATAACAGGGACCTCCCCCGTCATCGATGACAGTGCAACCGTTTTTGTTATAGGAATAACACGGCGACCAAGATTACTTCCCCCGTCATCGATGACAGGAAATACCAAAGAAGTTATACTTCAGATTCACTTCTATTTATTTGTCAGAAAACACTTTTAGCCGAAGTTACTTTCCCCGTCATCGATGACAGCACATACCTAAAAAAGTTAAACTTCAGGTTCCCTTCTATTTATTTGTGAAAGTACAATTTTCTCTTCACCTAACTGAACAAATAACAGGTCGAGTCTAACACTTATCCCTCAAGTGACATGCCCGCCAGACTTGAAGATATCATCAACATCGTCTGACAAAAGGTCTCTTGTTGGATCTCCATGCCAAAGAACGCACGTCTGGCGTGTAAGGCTCCAATTCCTGTGCTCCCTGTATACACAAACTTCGACTACACTCAGGATATTTGACAACCGTCATCGATGACAACCGTCATCGATGACAAAGTTTCCAGCAGGCGCACATGCCGAACAATAAGAATGACTGAACTTTGGAAAACACAATACGTCTAGCCGACATTGCAAACGGGAACTTGTTCCACATGCAAACTCCTTTCATCACAATACAAGCCGGCACGCAACTCGATTAGGAAAGCAGAACATACCGGTTCCCATGAACGGATCCATCACGAGCTGCCCTGGCAAGTACGTGTACCGCTGCACAAGCATATTCATCATATTTGGGTCTTTCTGTCCGTAAACCAAAGCCTTTCCAGACCTCTCACACTTTTCTTGCTTAAACGCTTGGCAGCCAGTCAGTGAGCAGTTATGTTTCACCGTGGTTGATGACAACGTCTGCTTGAAAGCCTTGTTCATACGTGTGAACTCATCGTCAAGCAGGTCCTCAGCTACCATGAAATCCTCCCGCACCTTCTCGTCATCGTCGCCCGGCTTCACATCTTCTCCACGCTCCTCCCGAACGCTTTCCTTCACCGCGTCTAACAAGTTGCGCAGCAACGTTGCCTTCTCCTCGTTCGACGGGCAAGTAATGATGTTCCCGGTAAACGAAGTCGACAGAACGTCGTACTTGTACTTACGGGTGAGAATGTATTTGTGCCGATCTGAAACTTGAGGTGTAAAGAAAGCTTTCCAATCACACACGACTTTAGACGGCGTTCTTGCCAGGCATGTGTACCAGATTCCAGAGGAGCACGGAGTATTGCTCCTAACCTCAGCAAGCCTCAGCTTGGAATATGTAATGCAACCTGCAGACAGTGACAACAACTTCGTCATCGATGACGAAAAATACTGAACAAAATATTTCAAACACGAAATAACTAAGTAAATATGAGTCTCATATTGTCATCGATGACGATATTTTCAGATATGCTATACTACCGAAATAATACAGAAGACATCATACCGGGAAGGTTCACAAAACCACTGAGATTGCAGTTCTTCGATTCTTCTTCTATTTCTTGAAGCACTTCAAGTGTGCCCATCACCGTGAACACGGTGTCTCCGTCCGGCCCGCCTAGGTCCACAGCTTTCTCGTACTTGTCCATGCTACCATTGTTATCGGCCACTGCACCAAAGATTGCCTTCGTTGCCACCTTCCAGTCGATGTCAGTTGGGTACCCGGCTTTTTCACTGCTTCCCCAAGGAACGTCCGTGATGACCGCGGCCACACCAACCCCCTCAAAGAACACAGACAGCAGCTGCTTCGTTGCTTTCACCGCGTCACAACACGCCAATGTCACCGCGGGTACTCCTGCGTACGTGAGAATCTCACTCTGAAAAACCCAGCACTTGGTCTTCTCAGCACCGATGGCGACCACGGTCGCTTTGTAGTAGATAAGGTTTAAGGCCTTGGACATCTTTTCTTGACAAGATACATAGATGTCACTACGACTGTAGCCAATAGGCTTTCCCTCCAACGGGTTAGCAACCAGGAACTCCAGGAACTCAATCTCCTTCACCCCAGGCTTTCGGGCGTCCCACGTAGAACCATCTCGCTTGGTCAGCTTCTTTTCCGTCTTGAAGTTGAGGTTTTTGTCATCACCACTCAGTGCTTCGTAACATTTCACTGGGTCCCACGGGCTACCGTAAAAGAAACCCGGCTGGTTTGGAACCTCGGGTGATTGTTTGGGGGCCTGAAACAAAAATATTCTGTTTAAGAAAGTCTTCATCAATGTTAACAAAAGCAACTGCTAAAACTTTACATTACATGTTCAACAACTCACCGGTGTTGCTTGCCGTGATTCTGAAGCTTCTGGAATGGGTACCAGTATAGGTGGCAACTCAGGTAGTACGGATTCTTTCTCTGGCGTCCCCCCCATCTCTAGCTCCCGCTGGACTGATTCCAACTCCGCCGCAAGAGATAACCTCCGCTCCTTCTTCTTCTTACGCTCCGTGGTCAGTACGTCGATCTCGTCCTTTTTCCTCTTCAACTCTGCCCTTACTGCAACTCCGGTCTCGTTGTCTAAGTTCATCTCTCTGACGTTGTCGATCACGTATTTCTGCATTACCTTATTTAACTTCTTCACGTTCTTCTTTGCTTTTTCGTGCTCATCAGCTGCATGCTTTGCATCTGCGATGAGAATAAAGTTTTCTGCGAGAAGAACAAAGTTTGATCAAAGTTTGTTCAGTCTTGATTAGTAAATGTAAGTCATGTGTGCACGTGAAAAAACTTAAAAAAGCATCGTAACGTACTGCCTAAACTTCGTCATCGATGACGAAAAACTTCGTCATCGATGACGGAAAACAAACAAGTTTCTTGTGACCAGGTGTTTTTCTGAAAGCTCTACGTACCAGCAATGGTCTCTGGCTTATGCAAGGTGCTCAAGTCAAAGTTTACGTGTGCCGGCTGCGAAGTGTCCTCGTTGGCAGGTTGTTGCCCCCCTTCAGCGTCGTTGTCGCCTTCCAACCAGGCTTTCAATTGTGCGTCTGAGTTAGCTGCTGAGGGCTCCTCATGTTGAGACTCAGCCACGTTCTCTCCAGAGACTGCATCTTTTGCATGCTTTTCAACCTCCTTCGCAGGTGTAACATGAACTTTGACGGCCTCCAAGTCCATGTCCTCCACTTCGTCGTCCTTGTAGAAAACAGCGGTTTTGAACTTCCCCTCCACGAAAGCAAGTGCCTTTTTTATTTCGTCCTCTTTCAGTCGGCAAGCGACTGGGCTGGAAGGCAATGGGCTTTTGTCAACCGGAAATAAAAAGCTGTCTTGGCTGCGAGACACACCTTTTTCGTTAGCTATAAATAATAACAGCTTGCAATGAGCACTCAAGCACATTGATCAAAGAAAGCACACTGTTAAAAGGAAAAGAAGAAGGTAAAATAACCTTACCATCCTTTAAGGACTCCAGCCATGAACTCGTCTGCTTTTTCTTGGTTGAAAGTAACACCAGTTTCTTTCACGAGCTCTTCAAGTCTTGCCGTTATCTTTTCCCTCATTCTAAGGGTTGTGCAGAAGTCAGTAAAGCCTCTTGCTGACTTAATGACCGGCGTGTGATCCTGCATGCTTTGTGTCTGCAGCCAGTGTCCTTTTTCAGAATCTTCTCCGTGCTTGAAGTAGGTCACGTTCTTGCACACAGCCTGAAAGGCTTTCACCTGACAAGTTACCACAACATGCCATGCTTTAAGTTCTACCTGTTCTGCATGCCGAAACCGGGAATACATGAACGCAGTTGTCATCGATGTCAACAATACTTGAAACGGAAACAAATATAAGGTAAGGAATATTTTTCTTGCGCCAGTTATACCTTGTTTTCCAGCGACAAATCCCCAAGCTCCTTGTTTGAATACAAACTAGCAAACCCGAAAGGACTGTGACTTCCAAGCTCCTCGCAGTTCTTCTCAACCAAATCAAGCAGTCGCTGGTCCTCACTTAAAAGTTTGTGAACGGAGATGAGCTTCTTGAAAAAGGTTTGGTTGTAGTCTTCGTCGAGCGTGCCGTAACGAGCAACCATTGCAGGTCCAGAGAGCTTCGATTCCTTTGGCCAGGCTTTCAAAAGCCGATCAAAATACATGAACTTAGAAAAAAAATTATAAGCCTTCACCCCCTTCTCGTTCGTCACGAAACGCGAGCCCGCAAGGAAGTTGATCTCCAGTGGCGTGATGTCCTCAGAAAACACCTGGCAAGGGCACTCAGGCTCAGAAAAATATTGTCATCGATGACAAAAATATTTCTAAACGTGTCTAAGTGGCGTAATGTTCTCAGAAAAAACCTGGCGCATTCATTCAGGCTCAGAAAAATATTGTCATCGATGACAAAAATATTTCTAAACGTGTCTCAGTGGCGTAATATTCGCAGAAAAAACCAGGCACATTCATTCAGGCTCAGAAAAATATTGTCATCGATGACAAAAGTATTTCTAAACGTATATACGTCCAGTGAAGAAACACTACAGGTGCCCAGGCCGTCATCGATGACAAAGAATACTAAGTTTTCAAAAATATTTCGACTAATTATCCACGCAGAGACTTGCTTCGTCATCGATGACGTTTGAGAAAAGGTTTAAGGCACGAGCCAAAAGCGAACTTAATGACAAAATACAGGAAGCTTGTCATCGATGCCAATAAAAAAAAAAAAAAACAACCTCAGAGGGACACTCAGGACAACTTTTTTAACCCGAAATGTTATCAAATAAAAGATTGGAAAAGATTAAAGCTTACCTGCACCCTGGCCTTCAGCCAGCACTTGTCGCCGGGTTCGACTTTCTTGCCTGCAACGACGCCACCTTCTTTATACGCCTTTCGGAAACCTTCGTTTCTTCCGTGTCCGTCAATTGCCTTGTACTTGTGCCTATAATTAAAGCTAATGGGTCAGGAAAGTAAAAAGAACACACGACGTAAAAGAAAGAAATAGCTCACCTCTTACTGTCCGGCGTCTTGTACCACATCATGTCGCACATGGGGTCGAATCCCACGAGCTCGATGCGCTTCATGGCCTCCACGGCACAATGCTTGTGACCTCTTGGATTGTCATCAAAAGAGCACTCACTCAAGTTCAGTTCCAAAGTTTCAATATATCTTGCCTTGTGTATCTCCCCAATGTTAAGAGACTCAACGACCTCCCCTGAATCTTGTTCAGAACTGGTGGGTGCAGACTTTCCCCGCGCGGTTCTTGGCTTGCTGACTACGTTCCATTCTATTGGCACTTTAGTGTTTCTTTTTCCGGCCGAGTATGCCATTTTATTATTACTGAATGTGCAGCGTTGACTGTGGAGTGAGGTGGGGTGGCAGTGACAAAAATTTTGAACTGACTAAGGGGCCGCCACTCTCCGCTTCTTATTGTCTAAATTCGTCAACCACTCGTGATTTCCAGCCGCGCGCGTCGCGCGGGGGGGTTAGGGGGTGGGGCAGGCTGGGAAGTGAGTGGGGGGTTAGGGGGGCTGAATAAACAATTAATTATTAATTTCATATATAATATTATTATATTGGCAATTTCTATTTTCAAGTTTCTGGCGCGGACTACTTAACAACAACTTATTTTTCGAACTGCACAATTCTTAACAAACAAATATAGAACTCCAAGAAGGTTGCAACTACGAGATGACAATATAATTTGCTTGATAGCAGGTAAATACTTGACAAATTATTGTTTTGTCGATAACATGTCATCGATGACACTACGCCCTCTCCCTCTTTCTCAGCTCTGACTGAATCTTTACATGTTACCTTTTTCGTCATCGATGACATTCGAGTGCGTGTGAAATATTACAGCTATTTGAACTATTCTTTTTGCACAATGGGCAACTTTGTGGATTTCTTCTTCGAAACCCCTCAAGGTGTTCTTCTTTGTCGGCCTATTCCATGGCGTGCACGTGGGAAGCGATGCCAAGTTTTGCACAAGGACATTTGTGACGCCTTCGGACTTAACCCCGACGATGGATTGGCTGTTGCAAAACTGGCTAGTAGGAAATATGTCTGTGACAAGGAGGTGTACCGCGTGGACCCGGAATGGGGCTACTCAGTTATAGGTTGTTTGATTGATACCGAAGACGAGCCCGAAGATGCTTCACCGAAAACTCCTGCCGCAACCTCCGCGGCTTCAGAGTCTGAGGACGAACCTGAGATCACTGGCGAAGCTGCTTCCACTTTTGTCAACTTATGCGACTCGGAACCTGCAGATACCTTTGAACCTGAGCTTGATACTCCTGTTGCGAATTTGTCAAAGCAGGACTTTCAGTTTGCAAACGCGTTCCCCAAAGATACAATCTTCACCACCCAAGTGCCTTCTAACGTCGACGGGAATATGACCTTCGGTTTCCACGTCAAACAACCGCCATCCAAGGACAGACGTGGGGTTTCTTTGGTTAAACTCCCATTCTTTCAAACACCGCGTACTTGGTCACATGCGAATAATTCGACCGACAAGGCAATAACTGATAACTGGAAGCAGCTGGGTGCCAAGGTCAACATTCGAAGTGTGAAATGCCTTGGAGAGGCGGTATGCAAGAATAAGACTTGTCCGTTCCTTCAAATACATGGCAAAAACTTCATTGAAAAGGTATGAAACCGTTTTTTTACTTTATATAATTATAGTACTTTCTAATATCGTCATCGATGACAGTTGTTTCGCTGTTTATTTTTTCAGAAAAGATGCTTTATAATGTTTTGACTGTTTTGGCATCGATGACGAATATTGTTACTTGCTTGCAAAACATTTTCATTGAATAAATATAGCCTGTAATTCAATAGGTGGCGCAAGTCGGGAAACAAGTACAAGTGGCACCGATATGTGCAAAGTGCAAACAAACTACATCCATGGAACCTTGTGCCGCTACCGCCACGCTTTACCGTGGTGAACTTAAGCCCGGATCAGGCTATTTGTTGATGTTTAAACACTACGGGAAGCACTCTTGCACAAACCTTGTCAAAAAAACCAAGCCAGCAGACCTTGGGGAAACCGAAACTGAGGCAGTCTTGAAGGCAATCCCCGAGATGGGCGCAGCTCGATTGGAAAACCTGAAGATGGCGGCAACCGCCAATGTGATGAACAAACTGCTGAGTGGACACGAGTCAACCACCCTAGAAGACGTACTGAACGTGTCAGAGGCGGTGCAAGATGTTCGGGCTTTGGAGTACGTTATTCGAGGAAGCAAGAGCTCGACGTATGTCCCCTCAAAGGACCCCGATGTCGAGATACGACAGTTGCGTCAGCGCTTGCAAGAACTTGGACTCCGCGCGTTGTTGTTCGAAAGGTACGCATTCAAAACATAGCAATATCAATATTGATGTTGTTCCATGTTTGTTATTCGAAACTAACAAATGTAATTATCACAGGCCGCCTTTGCAGTACTTCATCTGTCCCTTGGACATTCCGTGGTCGCCTGCCAAGGTGATGCTATTAATGGACAGAGTCCTCGGAAAGCCACCTTTCAAAGGTCAGCTGGCTTATTCCGATGGCATGCACAAAACAATGAGGGACAAGGTTGTGGAGAAGATATGTTGCGTGATTCCAACACTCGGCTTGATAAAACTAGTAGTCAACCCCTTGCCCGCCGGGGAACGTGGCATGGACGAGAGGGCGATGTGGGCTGCGGTCGATTACGCCGTCGCTATCTACGCTCAGGAACACCCAGAAGAGTTTGCGGCATACCTGGATGCAAAGAACTGGCCAGAGTCCAAAGGTCAAATACATTTTCGACCAGGGGGTTTTGTTCGTGACGCTGCAGGTAATTATAATAAAGTACTCAGTATATTTTTGTATTGTCATTTTATTGTCATCGATGACGATATCAAAAATATTTTCTATTTTACATCAACAGTTAATTAAAGCTAGGCTGCACATCGTCATCGATGACAAAGAAGAGTTTAAGTTTCAGATGTTAATGTTAGTGTAATGCACTTGCAGGAGGCGCCTGGAATGGTTTACGCATGAACTACAACTTTTTGATTGCAGACATTGAAAGCCGCAAAGGTTTTCGTGTTCGTGACGCACAGGGGAACTCCTTGGAGTTAGACTGCGACCTTCACGTTGGAAAAGACGTCAGTCTCCATTGCAAGAAGATTGACAACGAGTTCGACGCAAAAACCTTCGACAAGCTCTGGCACGATTGGTGGAAGGAGTTGGCACCGGGACAGCTTTTAGATGCTCGAGCTCGTTTGATGGACTTCATTGAAGATCAGCCCCGTAAGGACGTGCAGAGCAGTCTGCGTGGATTGTTCAAGTTTTACTCCCGTGAGGGAGAAAGACTCCTGCACATCTTTCGTGACCCAACCGCAAACCTTGCGGAAGCTCTGGGAAACCAGGATAATAAGAATCTCGGAAAACATCTCACTGTGTCCGAGTCCGTTCGCATGGAGCTTTGCAGCTTTGTCGACCAGAGCAGCCACTTGAAACACATGGGGGAATGCGGGTACGTGCGACGTGAGTCCCGAGTCCAAGAACTTTATCAAGAGCGCAGGGCAAACCTAGCAGCCGAGAAAAGGGCAAGGACGACGGCTGAAGACGTCATGGAAGAGGTCCGTGAGATATACGTGCGCTCCCCACCAGCGGTTCAAGAGGGGAGGAACCACCGTGCCGACAAAACCCGCGTTTTCCCTCGTCAACCAGCTAACCAGCAAACGACGAACACAACGGTATGAACAATATCTTAATTAGACGTGACTTTTGTCGACTTCTTTACTGGATACATGTTGACATTACATCTGCACCTTATAAACTTTCAATACTTCAACTTATTGTCATCGATGACGATATTTTCTTGTTTGCAAGATAAAAATGCAAAACTATTTTGTTAAGCATAATCGTCATCGATGACGAAAGCCTGACGTGTTTGATGCAGGAACCTACGCCCAAGATTGTGAAGTGTAAAAGTACGACTAAAAAAGGAACGGAAGTCTTTTCCTTCAAGGTCGATCCTGATCCGAGTGATGACTCGCTAGATGGTTATTGGAAAACCGCCTCAAAAGTTGATTCGGAACTTTTATTCAACTTTCTTTCGGCTGTGCAAACGCACTCGCCTGACAAAGACGGGTTGCGTAACTCCGTTCTCACCCTGAATACGGTGAGATACATCACGAAAGGCACCAAGAAGCTTGTCGGCACACTCACCAAGCTATTCATGGAGCCCGCCAAGCTCTCGGTTCTGAGTGTCCCCGCGCCCACTCAACTACACGGGGTGAACGACGAAAACTTCGGAGTTCACGCACGGACCTTCAAGGTTGGTGGCTATAGGATGGCCGAGAGTGTTGTGACTTTTAGTCACTCAAGGGACAAGCAAGTTTCTTGTAACTGTAAGTTTTTCCAAGACATGATGTCCACTCGTACACGGGAATATGGTGTCCATTGGTGCAGTCACATCTGCTACGTTTTAATGAAGGCAAGCTTTCTCCCCGGACATGCGTACTACTACCAAAGTGGTTTTACTGACAACGAGGTGGAACTGATTCTGACTGCATTAGAGGATGTGACGGTGGCAAAGCGTAAGGAAAAGCTCGAACAAGGAGAGTACGCACTCCAGAATGGGAGTTCCCAGAACGCGACATGTGCGGCTTCTTACTCAAGGAGTGGCTGTGCGACAGCGAAAGACTCAAACTCCCTTCAGCCGATACTTCCTCCTCGCCGTCCCCGTGTTGTTGTAATGGGTAAAAAGAAACTTAACTGGACCCAAACATGGGTAACGCAAAAGATACAGTTTTGCCCTGTGAAGAAGTGTGTATATTGCCTTTTACCTCCTTGGTTCAAGGTTCAAAGGCCACCGAGCGATCGAAATATAGTAGCACAAGAGGACGTGGACGTAACTCAAGAGATTCGCTTGAAGAGTGGAGGTTTGAGCTTTGTTTAGAAGAAAACCTGGACTGAAATCTGTAATAATGTTGACTTCGGAGAATAATACGCGGGAGGATTTTACATAAATATATATACTTTCTGTTCAAATACAGCCTGAGAATATCGTAATCGATGACGACATGTTGTTGCCACATGGACCTGCATGGTTTGTTGTCATCGATGACGGGGGATGTCCTAGTATAATTTTAACTTTTGCAAGAAAAGAATTTGCTCCTTGAATAATAGTTAGTGTGACGAAATAAATTTCAAGAACCTGGAACTTTTCCCGCCGCCAGTGCTCGTCGGCGAGACTCGACACCGCGCGCGCGCGGTTTGAATACTGTCAGCTTTTGTTCATAAATAGAATACTGTTAGCTTTTGCTCATAAATAGAAAACGCGAACTCGGTTTGGGTCTTTGCGAAATAACGTTTGTTGCAATTACGCTGAGAAATGACTGACGAACAGCCAGAGGTAGTTCAGGTGTACCCGGAGGTAATTAATGTGCTCTGGAGACGTGCGCGTTTACAAGCGGAAGCGGACTATATTGAGTTTTACCGAACCAGAATACAGTTTAACACCTGGAACTGGTTACAAGTGTGGCCGCTGTACATCCACGGCCGCACAACAACCGAAAGAACAGGTGTGAGGCACCTGGTATACTGGTACGAGATCGGCTGGTACGACGACGAATATCCACCGTGGCAGTGGCAACTGTGGAATGACACGCGCGGCTACGGTATTTTGACGTACGAAGCGTTAATGGAGCTGCGCAGTGACTTGCTGCGGGAGGATGACGGAAGGTGTCCGTTTTGTTGGCGCAGCTTCAGGATATGCCGCTTAGTCAGAATGTTTGATTTGGACGCTTGTACCATTGACTAGAATAGAACGCATCTGGAAATAAGTTAAGCAGCAAGAGCTTCGTAACCCTAAATAGCAACACCTTTATATTATTTTGTGACAGTCGCAATATGTATTCCTGGTGTTTATCTGCGGTATTTGGCTGTTGACAGACCTATTTTACGTCACCGATGACAATCTTGTTGTTGCAACTTGATGTTTTCATGCAACCTAAAAATATCGTCATCGATGACAATAATTTTATGTTTCAAAAATATTCAGCACGGACTTCTTATTATCAGTTAAATATCAGTTTCTCATTAGCTGTCATGATGTTTTCATGCAACCTAAAAATATCGTCATCGATGACAAACTTTTTCTACTGTATAAATAAAGTATAAAATATTTTTTTTGTTTAGCACCTAGAAATATCGTCATCGATGACAATATTTTTATGTTTTAAAAATATTCAGCACGGACTACTCATTATCACTTGAATATCACTTTCTCATTAGCTGTCAATGGTGACAAGGGTTGTCATTGTTATATTTTCTGTGAGACATAATTATTCTGGAAAAAGAAACTTCCTTTTATTTTCACTTGGTATTTTTCACCTGATTTGCATTTTGACTTTTTCGGGGAGGTGTCGGTGCATTTTTTCACAAAAGGAGACCAAATTGTATTTCCGGTATTTCCGGGGCCCGTTGTGTAATTTCACTTGGCGGGGAGGGGGGTGCGGTGATATTCCAGACGAAGGACGCGTCATTGTATTTTCACTTGTTGTTTTTCACCTGATTTGCATTTTGACTTTATCGGGGAGGTGTCGGTGCATTTTTTCACAAAAGGAGACCAAAGTGTATTTTCAGTATTTCCGGGGCCCGTTGTGTAATTTCACTTGGCGGGGAGGGGGGGGCGGTGATATTCCGGACGAAGGACGCGTCATTGTATTTTCACTTGTTGTTTTTCACCTGATTTGCATTTTGACTTTATCGGGGAGGTGTCGGTGCATTTTTTAGCAAAAGGAGACCAAAGTGTATTTTCAGTATTTCCGGGGCCCGTTGTGGAATTTCACTTGTCGGGGAGGGGGGTGCGGGGATATTCCGGAAGAGGGACGCGTTGTTGAATTTTCACTTGAAAATAATTCGAGGACCGTTTTGTATTTTCACTTGGTCAATTACCCATTTCCCCATTCGCCCATTCACCCATTCACCCATTATTTGCGCAATGCCATCTTGCTCCTCCTCTACTTCCTCACAACTGTCTGAACCATCGTAATACCCAGGGGGGTACTCCGATTCATCCTCCTCACTACTGTCATACTGCTCAAAATGCTGGTCCTCGATGTCCACAGAACAAGGAGGCCCAGGCATAGGGGGCGCGTGAATGTAATGAACTTCACGACGCACAGGAGGGGCCTGTGCGCGCGCGCTTCTCACCCTAGGGATACTAGGTGAGGGTCTAGCTAGTGGAAGTAATCTGAGTGGAAACTGATTTATTTGCCCAAAGTACTGGCGAATCTCCGACGCCTGCCTCACAGAAAGAAACAGCGGAACCCGCAAAATCATCGGAAATAGCACCACCAACCTGTGTGCCCCCTGAAACAATGATCTCCAAAATGATCTGCGGGTCTGCGGTCCAACTTTGCGTAGAAATCTGCGGCGAGCGGAAATGCGCAATAGCCTCGCTCATAGAAGTGCACAAAGAGATCAACTGAGACCTCTTGAGAGTCGAGACTCTCGCAAAACCAGTGTCAATAGAATCCAAAAGAGCTAGGAGCTCTTCACTCGAAGAAATCTGAGAAGAATCCATAGAATATAACGAAAATAAGTGTGGAAACAACCCAAGAAAATCCGTAGAGCACCACTCCGTCTAATGACTCTCGCAAACCGCGAGTTCAAAGCTTGAGCGAAGAATCTTAATCTGAGTGAGCCACAAGGCGTGGACACACTCTCTCGAAATATATGAGGAAAATAAATAAAATTCTACGCTAAAATACACAACACGCAAGCGTGAAGTGGTCCCATAACCTGCTAATAACTCAGCAGCGCACGAGAGGGAACGCTGCCGACGGTGAAACAACGAACCAAGATAAACTCAGATAATAGACAAATATACTGAGTTTGTCACACAAGCTGATCACCGAAGATGACAAACTGAATATGACACCTGACTGTACGAATCAGTCAGGGTGTCATTTCCAGCAAAACATTTTCAGGCCTTGAAAACTCGTTTTCAGCCCCTGAAAATCATTTTCAGGGCCTAAAAACCATTTCCAGGGCCTGAAAACTCATTTTCAGGGCCTCAAAACTCATTTTCAGGGACTGAAAACTCATTTTCAGGACCTGAAAACCATTTTCAGGCCCTGAATACCATTTTCAGGGCCCGAAAACTCATTTTCAGGGCCTGAAAACTCATTTTCAGGGCCTGAAAACCATTTTCAGGCCCTGAATACCATTTTCAGGGCCCGAAAACTCATTTTCAGGGCCTGAAAACCATTTTCAGGCCCTGAAAACCATTTTCAGGGCCCGAAAACTCATTTTCAGGGCCTGAAAACCATTTTCAGGGCCTAAAACTCATTTTCAGGGCCTGAAAACTCATTTTCAGGGCCCTGAAAACTCATTCTCAGGGCCCTGAAAACTCATTCTCAGGGCCCTGAAAACTCATTCTCAGGGCCCTGAAAACTCATTCTCAGGGCCTGAAAACTCATTCTCAGGGTACGCCCATGCATGTGCCGTGGGGATTAGCTACTCCCACGGGGTAGGCTGCTAAAATTACTAAGCAGGCTAAAGTGTTCCAGCCTGCTTACCAACGCCAATCTAACTACTGAGCTGCCGTAATGCGATGCAGGGCACGGGATCGGTTGCAAAATTACCTATCGATACAAAAAAGTTATCGAATAGCCGATAATCGACAACTATCGATATATTGTATTCATATATGCATCGTCAAAGTTAACACATAGCATTCTTCATACTATCAGCCAACCGATATATCGCCGATAACTAGCCGTGTTTTCCTTATCGGCAATATATCGATACTAAAATTAAGATATCGATACCGAGCCTTGATGCAATGTGGCTAGCCCTGCTCAAGAGGTGGATCTGTCACAACTTCGCACACCATCCGCACAGACCCCCTGTTCAAACCTGCAAACCCCTGCGGCGGGGGGGCACAACGACTCGGCGCCCACGTTGCGTCACTCGCGTCACGCGCTTCATCCAACGCCTCCCCGTCTCTCTGCAGTAACCCACGCCCGCGCCACCACGACAGCGTCGCGCAGCCACGCAAAAGCAGGTGGTCGGGGGTGTCCGCGACAGCGACAGCGTCATCCCCGCGACGCTTAGGCTACCTCGCGCCCTGCTCCCTCGCCGCCATTGCAGTCGTCTTCGCCGACCTAGCTAGGTAGGTACACGCCAGGTACGTAGGTACACGCCAGGTACACGCCAGTCATTTTTTCGGGTGTCCATTTCTGAAGGAATAACTCAATATTTTACATCAAAACTTCTCAAGGCTGTCTTAGTCACTTATGGCCTTGATATATATGTGAGAATATTGCACTTTTTTACACTTCGGATTTTCACCCATTTTAGGGCTCAAAATTGGGAGTGGGTAGGTACATGCGTACTTTGCCCAAGTACAGGCCGGGTAAGACTGATGGGACCCAGAGAACCCGAGAACTGGATAGTATGTAAAAAGCGGGTGGATCGGGAGATAGCCACCGCTTGAGGAGAGTGGTGCCCGGAGGCACAGCATTGCGATAGCGAGACTAGTTACGATAACGAGTGATCCGCGGTCGAACATGTCTACAGGTGGGTATTGGGGGATAATCGGTAGGATGTGAGATCGAGATCGACACGTGTGCGAACCTCGTCTACGTTCGGTTTGGGAATAATCATAATGGTAGGACGTGAGCTAAATAGGAATTTTCGACTAGTAGCAAACGAATAGTAGATAGCTCATAGAATAATGTACTAGATATCAGAGTAATGATATATCCGGTTGGATATCAGTTATAACGACGATAGAACGACTTGCTCATGCACCCTGGACCACAGGGCCTTGCAAATGTCACGATTTCCCGAGGTCCATGTAGCGCCTCTTGCACACTACATTCCGCACAATGAAAGTTAAAAAGCGTACTTACATATCTCATGACCTATCGTTTGTCAGACACTAGACTATAAATGCATAGCCCGATGTACTTTCTCCTGGTCTTGTTAAGCCCCAGTGTGCAGACCATTTGAAGTCAGTTGATTTGTGCCCGCGCCACTTGGTCAGGTGCGGCCTTGTGAGCTGGCCAGTTGGCGTTGATATGTGAAGGAGGGCAGGGAACCAGGGATTCACCCGCTCGGCTGCTTGGATCCTCGCTTTGTGGATCTGACGGGCCGACTCTTTGACTCCATCGAGCAGGTGCTGCATATCCTTTTGCAGGTCTTTGCGAAACTTCTCCCGAGCATCTGGCTTCAAGCTGTGGATGGCTTGGTCATATCGGTCGAGTGCCAGCTCGGACTCGCGCTGATGGGTCTCATCAATCTGCCGAATCCCCAACAGCCAACAAGCGTGACGAGCAGTATTATAGCACACCAACCGAACAAAACAGTATCGTCAAGGCTGCATAAAATACCTTGGTCCAGTCGATAGCTTTTCCGGGAAGCGATGACAACAAGCCGGCAGCAGGTATCTGAGTTCCAGACTCCAGCACCCTACACTGTCAACACACGATCATCGGCCCATCATCCGGTGCAGCCGGCAGGGGAGTGCGCAGTTACAGTGCGCACCTGTTCTGTATTCGCTTATTCATAGGATTCTTGTGTGGCGTACATCGCCGTTTCATACGTCTTAAACTGAAACTGACATTCCTTTTGACAACGCTTCTCGTGTACAACTTGTGTAAGCGAAGGGATATCGACGACACCTGCACCATTGAGATCTTTGACGAGGTTCTCGATCAAGTCTGCGAGCATAGGACCATCAAATGTACAACTGTCCCTACTCTTCGCCTCCAGCAACGACTCAAGAACTTCTTTCAGCTTGGTAAAGGATTTCTTGAATTTCCCTTCCTCCAGCCGCGGAAACGCATCCAGCTCAGCATCAGATGGCGTCGTCAGCGTCACCATCTCCCGGAGTGTGAAGCACTCACGGATAGTCTGACGCACTTCGTCGTGTCGATCGGACTGTGGTTTCAGCACGCGCTCCTCCAAGTCGTACGATTCCGGTGTGGTGCCAGCCAATCCCTCGGGTAATTTCAGCCGGTGGTCCCGTACAACGAAACACAGTGCAGGCCAGTGCGCTCCAGAATCACCCCTCATCATGTCCCGCGCCGCAGTCAGCGTTTCCAAGTTCGTAAGGCTAGTTACGTTGATCTGGCGCATCTCGTTTATCATCAAAACGGTGCATATCATTGACAGCACGCAAAGCATTCCGGGGTGATGCGTGGTGTTTCCCGTTGCCAAGCCTTCCGAATCGATCAGAAGCACTTGGTGATCGCCGATCGTAACTGGGCGAGCACTCATCCACATGCCTGCTGTACACGATTCGGAAGAGTCGCCCGTGCAGAAGAGCTCTTCAGAAGGCGTGTCCTCCGGCAGCAGCAAGTTGATGAGGGAGGACTTGCCACTTCGGGCAACCCCGGCGACTCCGACTAGTGTCACCTTCTTGGGTAATGAGCGCAACAGTGCGACCGCCTGGACATCGACGCACAGTCGTTCGTCCTGAAAACGTAGTAACCTGTACATAAGCAACTTGGTCTCAGTACAACTCGCCTTGCGAGATGCGAATTATTAGTGCATTTTCACTTAGCCCTGTGTTTTTCTCTAGACATGACCTCGCTGACTTGCCGAGATGAGCCCTTTGGGCGCGTTATAGCAGTGGGAGTAGCCCCTAGTGTTTTCACTAGCCTGCTAGGCAGGGTTACCGCACTTCCAGGACTTTGTCCCTTCTGCTAGCGTAAATGTTATATTATTAAAACACAGGGCTAAGTGCAAAAACTCTAGAAGAGGGAGATGCAGCCATGGCCGGGAAGGTGGTGGGGTGGCTGAAGCTAGGCGGTGGGGAGGGAGGTCGAAAAACTAAGGGGGTATTTGAGGACGTAGAGGAAGGTGGTTAGGGGGCGGGGGACAGGGAGGGTGGGGGGGAGGGGAGGGGGGGGACGGCCCCACCCCTTTGTGTCCCGTTGGGGGCTTGGGAGTTTTCACTCCCAAACCCCCGAAATATTTTTGTTTCATTTTGATAATTTATTGTAGAAGGTTTTGAAGAAAATCATTTGACTGTATAACTGCTTCCATTTCAGTCATGGCTTCATCTTTCGGGATATCAATTTTGTGCGGGTCGGTGCTCAAGGTATCAGAGGTGTTAGACAGAAACATATCACGCCTGATTTTGGTGTGCTGTCTACAGACTCTGGAAAGTTTCTTAAGGAGTGGTTTAATCTTTCTGCGGGGGACACCTATTGTGCTAAGGACGGTACCATATAAAGGGGGGAGGTATCCCATAAGCGTAAGAACTTTGGGCCATTTCACTGTGTTCCTAAAGGGCTTTGAGTTTGCATTGGTGATTGTTGTGTCGTGGTGGCCTCCATAATAAGACTCAGCATCATTTCGGTGGGGAAAATCTGAAGTGGGCCATGGACAGAGAGAGGAGGGAAGCACCTTTTCTCTTTCGTTAATAACTTCTTCCCAGATATCGAGACTAACTCCTGTGTGTTCTAGTCTCTTCTTCGTGACTTTGGACTTTGGGAGAACATTTAAAAACCATCTAGCTATCTTTTTCTGAGTGGGTCTCCAGTCAAAAGCTGGGTTGGTCTCACTGGGTGCACTATCTATGGCTATAATGACGACATCCGAGTAATCGTCCTTATAGCATCCGCCACCTGGGAGGACATAGGGATCATCACCCGTCCAATAGCCATGTGGAATGAATGGAATGGTGTTATGCGGGAATCTGAAAACAAGTTTAAAACCTTTATCAAACCATCTTTTTTGGTTTTTAGGGGACAACAGAAGGATCCACGTTCCTGAGAATCCAGGGACGGTGTTAGCCGCTTTGTGACCCATTTCCAAAGTAGTCATAACTGCCGATGATTTCCCTTTATCTTTGCCATCAAGACAATTCTACCAATGCCTGTAATCGGGTCAACATAGGCATCCCAGGCGAGACCATCAAGGCCTATTCTTCCTTGATGGCAGAAAGGCAGCCTGAGGGCAGTTTTCATTCTTTCAGTGGGAATGCATCTCCTCGAGTGAATTCTGGGATGAGCATTTAGTGGGTTCGAGAAAAGTTCGCATCCGTTTTTGTCCAAATTTCTATCATCGACCAAGATATCTAAGAGGCATCTTCTAATTGCGCAGCAGTTTTTAGGGTCGCCTGATTCAAACTTACATGCATTGAGCGCTGCATGAATGTCATGGGCCCTGCTCGAGTACTCCTCCAGTGAACATGGTATTTCTTTGTTGGAAAGGCGATGCCATGCCAGAAGTTTCCAAAACTCATTTTCCCGGACATATTGAAGCTCAGGATATTTAGTCGTTCCCGTGTCAGGGTTCACTTCCGATTTCGCAGACACAGCAATGGTGTTCTTTTTTGTATTCGATGGTCGGTACATGCTAGCCTCCGGTAGAGCATGTAAAAATAATTATTCATCATCCATAATCAACTTTCAAAACTGACGAGGTTACGAGGTTACGAGGACCCGAGATTTTCAAAATTATACGTGGTTTAATAATGCCACCACTGTGAAGGACCCATGAATACAACTGGTTACAACGGCCTTAAAAATTGGAGAATTTTATTGTATACGTTTCTTGAAAAAAGTATTTTATGAGACTCCCTTGATATTTTATTCCGTTTGAGTACGTTATGACTTTTCTATGTGACAGCTTACAACATAATTACAACATTATGACTTTTCTGTGGGCCAGCTTACAACATAATTACAAACTACAAACCAAGTTTGGCACTTTTTGCACCTCAATACTAACGCAGCGGAGCTGCCCCTTCTCGACTCGCGCAAAACTTTCCTCAGGCTATTCTCACACCTCAATACTAACGCAGCGGAGCTGCCCCTTCTCGACTCGCGTAAGACCTTCCCGTTAGGTTTCTATTCTGCATCGGCTGTTGGCTAAGTCGTGCCGCGGCAAAAACTGAATCTTACAGCTCTTCATCCTTTGGGACCTTCCCGCTTACACGTGGCCAAAATAGCAAGAAGGTCCTAAGGCGCCTCGTACTTGTGGAGGACATACTCCTCGTCACCCTCCACCATCTTTTGCAGGGCGCTGCTCAGGTGGAAAACGGCTGACAAGAAGTTCGTCTGTTTCTGCTCGTATCCAAGGAAGCAGCGTCCCTTGCGTAGGGCCGCTACCCCCGCGCTGCCGGACCCCATGAATGGGTCCATCACCACCTGCCCACCAGAAGAGGTGTACCTTTCCACCAAGAACTCCCCCAATTCCACACTCTTCTGTCCCACCACCAGGGTCTTCCCAAGCTCCTGGCAGGGTCCTTTCAACGCGGCACAACCAGCAACGTGACAGTTATGCTTGAATGTGCCGGTAGAATGCAAGGCCTGGAAGGGAAGGGCATATTCCTGGAACTCCTCCATGGCTTCGTCACAAATGGTTTTCACCGCATCAGAAGTCTTCTTGGTTGACCAGTTCTCCGCGGCTCCATGGGCCTTGACGTTGTCCTCAATGGTCTTCTCCAAGGCTTGGTACTCAGTCACCGACAAAGGGCCCAGAACATTTCCACAAAAGAAATTGGTTAGAGTTTTCACTCCAGCAAGTTCCACAAGATCTGGTGCGCGGGCCACCACCGCCTTCCTGTAGTCTAGCTTTGGCTTGTTCAGCGAGCGTGCCAGTGTCGTGTACAGGTGCCCCGAAGCAACCGGTGTGTTCCCTCGGACCTCCGTCTGCCGTACTCCATCCAACAACACAAAGCCCGGCATGTTCTTGTACACCTGTTCAAACAACAACGTCCAAATGTGATCCGGGGTTAAGTTCATATTCATTCAATCAGGAAAATGACCAAGGTACCTTCAGACGGTTCTTCGTGGCCTCGTGGTTGATGTTGTTGATTGCCGTGATGTCCCCCATTGCAAACACAATGGCTTCACCATCAGCCTTCCCCAAGTCATGCTTTTTACTTTCCTCCGGTAATGCCGCGTTGAAGTCGTAGATCGTGCTTATTGCACGCAGGGCCGCACCCCAATCAACAGCCGTGTTGTACCCGGTGTCCTTCTCGTCACCCCACGGCACGTCCGTGATGACCGCCGCGATCCCAACTCCCTCCATCAAGGTGGCATGCAAGTCCTTGCCAATCTCCTCGTACGTTCCTAAAACCAACGTAAGTAAGGGAATGCCTGTGTGTGGAAACCTTTGTAAGTCCGCGAACGCACTTCACCGAAACCCTGACCACTATAGCTGCAAGGGGTGAAGTTCTTACCTGCTCCAATTATAGCACGGGATGTCAGTACGATGGGGTCTTGCACCGCTCCCGCCAGCTTGTGTTTGCGCAGTCGGAACATCACCTTCGGGTCGTCTGTCTTCTTCTTCTTAGCTGCCTGTCCTCTGGCCGCTTTCGCAATTTCATTTGAAGCGCGGACTACAACATGCACGATGTAATCCTTCTCGTACTCCAAAGACGACCATCGCTCGGCGATGAAACTCATGAGTTCTTCCGACTCATCAAAGAATGGCTCCGTGCCATTACGCAATGCACCACCCAGGGGCAACACCTTGTTCAATGTCACGCTGGTGAGGTCTAGTGGCTCGGGAGCAACTTCCTCTTCCGTTTCCTTCTCCTCCACTACTGCCTCCTGCTTCCGCTCTTTCTCCGCACGTACCTCTGCGGCCTTCTCCTCCAGTTTCCTTTGCAATCTCTCTGCCACCTCCTTGTCATGGGCTTCCTTTTCCTCGAGTTCAGCTGCGATCTCATCCATCTTGTTTCTGCAAACACTTAACCGTGTATAAGTGAGGTGGGTGCTGGGGTTACCTTTTAAATATAAAACCCAACAACACTCACCGTTCATCCTTGAACTCTTGGTTCCTTTTCTCCTGCCTGGTGAGTGCCTCCGCACGAGCCTCAAACTCCTCAAGCTTCTTACGATCTTCATTCCTTTTCAGTCGGGCCTCTCGGTCCTCTTCCTCTTCGTCTGAGAGATTGAAGTCATCGAGTTCCATCTCCATGTCAGATCCACTCTCCGGGGCAGCCTCAGACTCGCCCTGCTCCTCCTCGCCTTCCGAAAGGGTGTTCGTCTCGACACTCACCTCCTTCCAACGGCAGTGGTCAATGTACCTCTTCACCGCCTTCTTGATGAAAAGGTCCTCCTTCCCACCAAGCCGGCCCGTGTTTGCAGCCGAAGGTGGCTTCAGGTTGTCCGCCTGAAATTAAAAGAATATTTTTAATGGTTGACAAAAGAATGGTGAACTAATCCTCAAACAGCTATACGTACCTCTCCCAACAGAACACTGTCCAGTTTGCCTGCGTGCAAGCTATCGATCCATTGGGTCGCCTTCTCCGTGTCCATGACCTTTCCACCCATGGCATGGATGTGTGCCACCGTACTGGTCCTCATCCAGAATGCAGTACAGCAATCCGTAAAGGATCTAGGAGACGTGATGACCCGAGAAGGCTTTGGTGAGCCCTCCACCGCCTTCAGTTTCTTGCTGTCCGTGATCTTCCTCACACCGCCTCCCACAGTGTTCTCCACGAAAGGTAAGCTCTTTTTGCACTCCTCGAAAACAAGAAGTTGCTGGGCCGGGGTGAGCCTCTCCAACTCCTTGTTAGAGTACAACGAGTCAAAATTAAGGCAACACCCTTTACCAAGAGCGTTGCAGCAGAGGCGGATGATTTCCTCGATCTTCGGCTTGTCATGCAGGTACTCCTGAATCTTCAAAAGCCGAGTGAAGAATCGTTGATCAAACTCCGGGCTCTGGTACTGAGCCAGAAGGTCGGTGGACTTGACCTTCTTTTTGGTGGACTTTTGAAAGGCCAGGATGTTCCACCTTCATCAAAAATAAAACTGAGTACCAAGAGTTGAAAAATAAAAAGCTAACAGAAGACTTAAAATATCTTACTTGAACATTGAGTAGTCCTGGAAAAAAGTCCTCGCCTTTGACCCGGAATCATTCACAGAGATCTTAGCAACGGCCAACGTTGTAATCTCATCCAGAGTAAGAAGCTCGTCCAAAATGGTAGCATCGTGTGTCTGAAACATCTTTTCCCCCGCGTTGACTTCTTTACGACGGAGATGGCATCCATTGTTGAAAGCGTGTTCGTAAAAAGCGTGACGGCCATGGCCGTCGATGCAAACATATTTAAAGCTGAAAGGCAAACATAATTTTCAATAAAAATACATGTTAAAAGTCTTAAAACCCCCTGTCTAAAATGCCACGCCTACGTCTAGTAATTTCTCTGTTGATCCTAATTCTTTCAGCTTCTCGGTTCATTGCACGTCTTCTTTGAAAGGCGCGCACGCCTCTAAACAAATCTCTGCAACAAATTAAAAGACAACAAAGAAAACTTTAGGAGCACACAATCAGTAAATAAAACTCCATGCAAGTTCAGACTTCTGACATTAATGTCAAAACAGGCGGGATCAACTGTTTTTCCAGGAAATATTGCTGCATCGGCTGACTTTTGACATTAATGTCAGAACAGGCGAGATCAACTGTTTTTTCAGGAAATATTGCTGCATC
>LGRX02010644.1:0-14857 GCA_001247695.2 Cymbomonas tetramitiformis
GGGAAAGGGGCTGAAGGAAGACCAAAGGTCTGAAAAGAGGCAACAAGGCCAGGCGAAGATATCATATGCGGGTGTGGGTCAAGACGGAGGATAAGTGGGTGCGGGGAGGGGGGTATCTATGTCATGGGAGAGAGAGCCCGGTCAGGGGTACTCACTAAAGAGCGACAAGTACTGTGAAGGAGGCGAGAAACATAGAGAACCGAGGAGAGAGTCCCTCCGAAGGTGAGATGTGAGAAAGGGGAAGAAAGGTAAGCAAGTCTGGAAGGTGAGATGTGAGAAAGGGGAAGAAAGGCAAGCAAGTGTGGAAGGTGAGATGTAAAAGGGAGGGAGCGAGACAAGCCGTCGGAGCACCAACTGTGGGCCCAAAGTCAGAGCCAGAAGCTCGGAAAGGAACGAGGTGAGGTGTGCCATGTGAGTCAAAGGCAAAGCAAGTAACTGCGGGTCAGTGAAGATGTGAAAAGGGAAGAGAGGAAGTCGAGATGAAAGAGGTAGAAGGAAGGGTGCAAGAAGAGCCGTCGGAAGTCTGTGAAGGAAGAGGCGAGATGCGCCATGCGAGTCAGCCAAAGCAAGCAACTGCGGGCCAAATGAGAAGAAAGGAGAGGAGGTCGAGATAAAAAAGCACTCGGAGGAGCGGTCAAAGGTCCGGGATCAAGGGTGCGAAGTCAGGGTCAAGAGCTTGCGGCGAGATGAGATGTGCCAGGCGAGCCGGTGTGAAAGCAAGAACTCACAGGTCAAGCAAAGTGTGAAAAGGGAAGAGAAGGGTAAAGGTACAAAAGGAAAGGAGGAAAGGAGTGGGACGAGTCGTCGAGTAGCGGTCGCAAGCCGGAAGTCAGGGTCGGAGGCCCGAAAGGGACGAGGCGAGATGCGCCATGTGAGCCGTAGGCAAAGCAAGCAGGTGTGAGTCAAGCGAGATGGGAGAGAAGGAAGTCGAAGCCGGCAGACCTGGAAGTGAGATGAAGGCAAAGGAGCCGACGGAGAGGTGGTTGAGAGCCAAGAGTCAGGGTCAGGAACCTGTGTGAGAAAGAGCGAGATGCGCACAACGAGCAAAAGGCGAAGGAACCAATCACGAGAACGACGCGATGCGAAAGGAAGAGGCGATGGGACCGCTGCAGCTGGTGGAGACGCAGTCGAGATGCGAGGGGCGAAAGCAAAGTGAGCGCGACATGGGAGAGCGTGCGACATGCCGTGGGAGCGAGGAGAAACGAGATGTTCCACGGAAGAGAAGCCGATGGTGAAGGGGCGAAAGCGAACTAACCGTCAACGACCTACGAGAGAAAAAAGAAGAAACCCGATGGAGCAAGAGGGTCGCGATGACGTGGAGAAAGGCTGAGAGCTGATAGTCAGCGTCGGGAACCTGTGTGAGAAGAAGCGAGATGTGCACAACGAGCAAAAAGGCGAAGGAACCGGTCACGAGAACGACGCGATGCGAGAGGAAGAGGCGAAGGGACCGTTGCAGCTGGTGGAGACGCATTCGAGATGCGAGGGGCGAAGGCAAAGTGAGCGCGACGTGGGAGAGCGTGCGACACGCCGTGGGAGCGAGGATAAAACAAGATATCCCATGGGAGGCGACGCGTGGGAGAGAAGTCAGTGGCGAAAGGGGCGAAGGTAAATAAACCGTCAGCGACCTGCGAGAGAAAAGGAGGAGACCGACGGAGCGAGAGGGTCGCGACAGGCGAGGAAGGGAAGAGTCAAGGCGTGATGAAACAAGAAGAGAACGCATGAGCCAAGGGGGGAAGGGAAGGTGTCAGGTGGGGAAAAGGAAAGAGAGGTAGAAGTCAGGGAGAGGGTGAAATGAGAGGGCGCGAGGGAAGGCGAGATGAGAGGGCGTGAGGGAAGGTGAAGGCGCAAGAGAGGTGAGGAGGCGCAAGGAGGAAAGAGCAGAGAGTAGGAAGGCCAAACAAAAGGCAGGATAAGCGACAGGGAGTAAGCAGGAAGGATCAAGCAAGGTGCGCGAAGACAAGAAAAACAGGTCAGGTCAAAGAAGCAAGAGGCAAGTGAACGCGATGTATGAAGGTAGAGAAGCAGGTGTGAGATGCGTGTGTGAGAGGTTGGTGGCAACCAGGGTGCCATGCGAATATCAGAAAAGGAAACCGTACGCCTCGCGCAGAATGCAAAAACGAGGGTTAACGAAAAACCCTCGAATATCTAAATGCAGGCTCACGTGCAGAGGGCCCAGCCAACGAGTGCCGAGGCGTCGCTGACTGTCAGAAGCCGAAGAGAGAGGGGAGGAGGGAGACTCTCGCCCACCTAACCTAGCACAAAGATCAATGATCAAAACCAGAGGATCAAATATCAAAACAGGGAGAAAGGGAAGAGAGAGAGATCAGGATCAAGCAGGGTGAGGAGTTAAGGGCAGGAGGGAAGGCAGGGAGACAAGGAACAAGGGGACGACAGCGACCCTAAGCCCAAAGCCGGTTGTGGAAGTCGATTCTGACTCTCGACACTGCACCGTGCGTCCCCGTGAATAGTGTGCTGGGATCGGAGGCTCCAGCAGGGGTGCTCGGACCTAGACGAGTGAAAGCCACAAAGAATTACAGGGGAAACCAAGGCACGGTGCACGTGATCACCAAGGTTTCCCACTCGTACTAGGCTCCCCGGACATAAAGCCAAGCCCTAAACCGACCGACGATGACGGATCAAGCAGGAGACCCGACGGACTAAGCAGGGAGAGTAGGGCAAGGAGAATCAGGCAGGGAGAATTGAGGGGAAGAAGGAGTGCATGCTGCCCGGGCCCAGTGGCACTGTGGGTTGTGACTCTCAGTGCTCTATATGCCGGTCCGTATGCCTAGGGTGCATGCAGTGTCAGTGTGTGTGAGAGAGCAAAAGGGAGTGGAGAGCGCACCGTTGAGGTGTAGGGGGCAGGCACGAAGCAAGCAGGCAAGAGCACGAGCGAGGCACGTCGGAGCGTCGGAGTGCGAGGGCGCGGCGTCGAGGTGGAACGGAAGCACCGGTGAGCAGAGGGATCAAGGGGCAGGATAACTGGGGACTAGAAATTCTAAAGGCAAGAGAGGATGCAGAGCAAAGAATGCACCGAAGAGGAGACGAAAGGAGGCAAGGAAAATGAAAAAAGGGGAACAGGATGTGGGCGGGGAGAGGAGGTGTGATCGACAGAGGAAGCGATCGAGCGAGTGCGTGCGATCCCGCAGATGACACAGGAATAAAGGAGTGGGGGAGGGGGAGGGGGAGAAAGGAATCTACTGAAAAATCATTCCGAGAGCCAAAGAAAAAAGCAGGCAACAATATTTAATAAATAATGATTAATGATTAATAAATAGTGAAAAATGAACAATAAATAGTGTCGAACCAGGAGTCCGCAGTGGAGGGGGCTAGGAGCCACCCGTAACTGAAGCCCACCCCCCGGTGATGAAGAAGAAAAGAAAACCAAGGGAAGAAGGAAAAGGAGAAAAAGAAACAAAGGGGGGTAGCATGCGCCGCCCGGCAGACTTGGCAATGCCACATCCCCGGGGCGTGGCGAGAGTTGGCAATGCCATATCCGGGGGCCATGAGAGTTGGCACGCCACATCCCCGGGGGCGCGGCGAGAGTTGGCAAATGCCACATCCTGGGGGCGGCAAGAGTTGGCAATGCCATATCCTGGGCGGCGAGAGTTGGCAATGCCACATCCCAAGGTGGCGAGAGTTGGCAATGCCATATCCTCGGGGCACGGCGAGAGTTGGCAATGCCATATCCTGGGGGGCACGGCGAGAGTTGGCAATGCCACATCCTGGGGGGCACGGCGAGAGCTGGCAATGCCACATCCTGGGGGGCACGGTGGGAGTTGGCGGGGTTGGGGATGCCCCTCCCTCAGGCGTCTCCTGAGGGCCTGGCAGGGGCACCTCCCGGACTCAGGGGATGTATGAGGGAGCCTAGGCGAGCTGGAACCCCACGGGCGAACTTAGGGAGCCCGTGGCTAGTACTTCCAGCATTGGTGGTTGGTGAACGTCGGCCAACCACAAACAGTGTGCTAAACTGATTGATCCTCCGAGCAGGGTACGGCTGCGGTTGCCTCGGATACGGGATGCCCTGCTCATGATTGATCCTACGGCTGCAGTTGCATCGGATACGGGACGCCCTGGTCATGATGTATGCCTCAGTCTTCCACTTTCTGTTGAGAAGTTTCATCTAGGAAGTCCAATCTATGCCTAGCACACGCGCACACACTTTGATCCCCGGCGTTGGTGCATAGTGCAGCTAATCTTTGGCATTCGGGTGGAGTGGGCAGAGGCTGCCAAAGACATCGGTCCGCGGATAAGCACACACAACCCTGCTCGTCGAGTGAGGAGAAGGAGATTGCACTGATGGCGGATTACGAACGCAGCGGATCAAATCCAAATAAGGGTGCAGATGCTACGCGGGGTGCAGCTACCAAAAGTGGGCGGCGAACACCAGGCACGGACAGTATGCAGAGTTTATGGGGCGGAGGCTGCTCGGCGGATCTGCAAAAGATGCTCGGGGACAGATTCGCAGCATGGCTGGGACGCACCCTGGAAATGGATGACGTGCCCCCCTGCTGCACTGAGCAGAAGGGTGGGCGGCGGGGGCAAAGGAGGAGGGGGTGGTGCATGTGTTGGAGCTGCTGAGGTGGGGTGGATCGTAACTGGGGACACCGTGGTTGGATTTAGGGAGGTCGGATGCGTGGTGGTTGGGGTCCAGGAAGTAGGCGGAGATGTGGGCATGGAAGTTGGCTCTGGGGTGGGCGGTCTGGAAGGCTGGCTTGTGGTTGGGTGGACGGAGGTAGGGGAGACGGATGATGGAGAGGTAGTGGGCATGGTTGTGTAAGGCGAGCTGGTGATAGGCGCTGTGGTGGGGAGGCGTGTGGGAGACAACGTGGGGGATGTGGGGATGGCTGTGTGCAGATGTGAGGGAGAAAGTGTTGTGGGCGCCGTTGTGGGGGGCATTGAGGGGGAGATGGTGGCGGGGCAGCGGTGGGGAGGCAGAGGGCAACGTGGTAGCTGGGTGGACTGCGGGCATAGCAGTAGCTGGTGGACTGCGGGCATAAAGGTGCGGTAGGCATCGTGAACCGGTGCATCGGTGGGCCCGATGGTTGTAGGCGGCCCGGTTGGGGATGTCGAGAAGAAGCCGCGGGTGGTTTGGGGGTCCAAAGGAGGGGCGAAGTGGTTGGAGATACTGTGGTTGGTACTGTCGTGGTTGGTGAAATAGTGGTGGGTGGACCGGAAGTAGGATGGTGCGTTGTTGGGGTGGTGGTAGGCAAGCACGAGGTGGCGAGCGGCGATGTGGTGGCGGTAGTTTAGGAGATGCCGATGTGGGCGATGCTGAGGGGGGGGTAGTAGAAGGGGATTTTGTGGGCCCAGTAGTTGTGGGCGACCTGGTCGGGAATGCAGATGAAGGTGCCGTGGTTGGTGACATAGTGGTGGGGTGGACTGAAGTGGGATGGTACGTTGTTGGGGTGGTGGTAGGCAGTGCTGAGGTGGGCGATGCGGAAGGGGATGCGGTGGCGGGTGAAGCTGTAGGAGATGCAGTAGGAGATGCAGTTGGGGAATTTGTGGTTGGCGACTTTGTGGGAGAAGTGGGCACATTGGTGGGGGAGGCAGTTGGGGTGGTTGGTGCGGTTGTCGGAGTGCAACTACTACCCATGGAATTGATGACGCCACACAGATTAGAGTTGTCTGTCATGACGCTGCTCAGCCCCCATGTGCCACTCAGAACTTACTTTGCTCAGCACAGTAATCTGAGAGCAGCAAGAAACACAGTCAGTTGCATCTATCCATGATCCACTTCCACCCGTTGAGCTCAAATAACACAGGGCCGCCGGATCGAGCCACAGCCTATAGCCAACGACAGCGGTGTCGCATTCATCCGTGGCGATCCCACTGGCACGTGGCCGCCCTTTTCTGCTCTGCCGGCAGCTGGCGTTGCTCCCGGGTGGCAACGAAATGAAGTTCGGGCGGCTTGGTTACACAGGAGAGTGACAGGAGCAGACGAGAGACGCGGGCCACCAAGAGGCGAATAGCGCTTGTGTAAACCAATACAGTGCATGCTGCAAGCCAATGTGTCATGTCATCGAATGAGCATGCTATATCGCCCAAATGTGCTATTAACGCCCATTAGAATGTGACTGGAGTGCGCATTGTCACTGGGCGGGACCTGACTTGATCGAGTGGTGACTTACAATGTTGTCAGTGAAGTGAGGGCACTATCAAGCTGAAGTGGCAATTTGCCTGTCAGAATGTTGTTCTGAATGTCCCTGCAGTTCCACCGATCCCTCCCAACCCAGCAATACCCTTTCCAGCTGTCATCCGAGCTCACGCATCCCCCAGCTGAACTGCGATGGCAACCATGGCGCCTCCCCCGAAGCAAATTCTTCCTCCCCTCAGTAGCCCCCTCACACGATGCAGGATCTCCCTCTGACGGACCTGTAGGTTCCCAGCAAAGCCGCAGATGCATCGCCCGGTGGAGCATGAGCAGTCAATAAAAATCTGGAAGCAAGACGATGGTGATTGGTCGCCTCTTATCAGATGAAACAAAGAGTTCATGCCGCTGATTCTTGACAGGATCCAGCTGGTAGGAGCATCCGCACCAGTTCTGCAGGTTGCTCAGAGAAGCTAATTCAGATGGCACCGTCCCGGTGAAACTGTTCGCTTTAGCATTCCTGCAGCGCGACGGCATCCACACCAATCATTTCTATTGTCCAACTGCTCAGTGACGTTCATTCCCCTCTATAGCTTCCGTATTAACAAGGGTCCCAGTGACCAAATTGATCATGTGCCAGCGCCGTTGTCTGCCGTGGATTCCTGATTGACCATGTGCAAGCGCCGTTGTTCCGGGCTGCGGGATTCCTTGATTGACCGCGAAGTGAAAAGTGCCGTTGTCTGCCGTGAATTTGATTGACCAGTGCAAGCGCCGTTGTTCGCCTTGAATTTGATTAACCATGTGCAAGCCCCGTTGTCTGCTTTAAAGATTCGATTGATCATGTGCCGCCATCTATTGTTCGCCATGGATTGATTGATCATGGTGTGCGCCGTTGTCTGCCGCGGATTCCTGATTGACCATGTGTAAGCGCCGTTGTTCGCCATTGATTCCCTGATTGAACATGTGCAAAGCGCGAAGTCCGCTGCGGATTCCCTTCGATTGACCATGTGCCAGCGCCGTTGTCTGCCGTGGATTCCTGATTGATCATGTGCAAGAGCCGTTATCTGCCATGGATTCCTGATTGATCATGATGGGTAGGCACCGCATGGCCGCGCCGATGGGTCAATATCTCAGGCAAGTCAGTTAGGTGCAGAGTGTACAGACAATGCTCTGTAGTCCTGTCTGATGGTGGGTTTACCACGTTTTCAAGCTTGTGAGCATCCCCATCTGGGTCGGCAATGATCCACCCAATGAGTTGCTTCGTAAATTCAAACGCGTCAGCCCAGTGAGCAATCCCATCTCCGTAGGCAGCGATCCGGTAAGGTGATTAAGCTGTGTTGACCTGCAAGCAAATCCGCTATAAATCATTGCATGCCAGAACTGAGCATGATCCCTTTCATCGCCCTTGTGAAACAACACCTATATCCGCAAGCACAGGGCTATTTGCCCTCTCCACAGATTTGCGCCACAAATTCACCAGGCAACTTCTCAACACGCTCCTTTACACCATCTTTCAAAATTATTGCGAGGTATAAATTCGGTTATCCACATAAAAGCATTTCACCGCAGCCCCCACACAGATGCAGATCTGTGGGGGGTTTAACGGCGTACGACATCACTCGTCAGACAGTGTAGACTATCTAGGGGGGACAGAGTGGAGTTTCAGCTCGACCCTGGGGGCAGATTGCCAGATCTGCTCCTGTCCCTGTATCAGTGGTGGAACTTCACAATCGTTAGATCGGAACAGACCACTCTCAGGGACTCGATCAATCGAAGTCTAATGTGGGAACTTTGGCTGATTGACTGATGACTGTGCCCGCATAATAGCCCTGGAACTTCAAGCACAAGTGTGAGGGGGTGTGTCTGGTGGTGCATGTACCAAAATTCTAACCCAGTGAGCATCCCGATCTCTGCTGGCAACGATCCGTTAAGACTGTTTCCGTTGGTCTGCAATCTCGTCAACTTAGTTAGCATTCCGATCTGTGTCGGCAACGATCCGGCAAGACTGTTTCCGCGGATTATCAAGGATATCAACTTAGTTAGCATTCCAATCTCCGTGGGCAGCGATCCGACCACGCAGTTTTCGCTTATATCCAAAGAAGTTAATGACGTGAGTATTCCAATCTCTGTGGGCAGTGATCCGACCACGCTGTTGTCGCTTATATCCAAAGAAGTTAATGACGTGAGTATTCCACTCTGTGGGCAGTGATCCGACCACGCGGTTGTTGCTTATATCCAAAGAAGTTAATGACGTGAGTATTCCAATCTCTATGGGTAGTGATCCGACCACGCCGTTGTCGCTTATATCCAAAGAAGTTAATGACGCGAGTATTCCAATCTCTGTGGGCAGTGATCCGACCACGCGGTTGTTGCTTATATCCAAAGAAGTTAATGACGTGAGTATTCCAATCTCTATGGGTAGTGATCCGACCACGCTGTTGTCGCTTATATCCAAAGAAGTTAATGACGTGAGTGTTCCGATCTCCGTGGGCAGCGACCCGGTAAGTTTGTTTTGTTTCATGCTCCTGCAAACACATCCACCAAAGAATTGCACCCGGATCAACCATGAATCCACACATTACATCGATCTGTACCTGAAAGTAGACTTGTCTACCTTGTCCTGCCACAAATCATCCAACCAGCTTCTCGATGTGCCCCTCGCCAATGGGCCACTGGCAACTCATAGCTTCCCAATCTGCCCCACAACCAGCATCGAATCCTGGCCAACAGCTACTTAACTTGCCCTACATCCAAATCCCTCACACTATTCCACAGCCTCTCAGCTCATTCATCATCATTCACCATTCCCAACGCTCCTCAACTTGCCCCTCGTCCACAAAAACATCGAGGCAGCCTGGCAATCAGAGCTTGAGCCCCACGCACCCACGCACACACTCATCCGCCAGCTTGCCCCCCTAGCCTCCCCGCCCCCTGCAACCACTTGTCCAGCAGCATCTCAACTGAGCCTCCTGTCATCCACACACACTGAATGGCACGAGGTCAGCCGACAAAAGCCAGCCCGCTATCATCCCAATGGATGTGAGAATTCAGGAGCAGGGCGGGGCCGTAACAAGATACCACCAACTCATACATATTCCCAACCCAGATACAAAGCAGCATGGAAAGATGATACAACGTGACCAATCATCGCCCAACAATAGTTGGTCCCAGGGTTACGGAGTGACCGGACCCTGCTGGCATGTCCCCCAGTGGCTCACAGTCGATGGATGGGACCCGTTGGTCCATGGTTATGCCATGAATGCAGTCACACCACACGGCATGGACACCCCATGCCACAAAATGAAAACATGCGGGCACCTAAGTGCTCCCCCCAAAAATCAAGGGAACACACAGAAGGTGAATTTCACCAACCTCTGCCTCTCCTTGCAGCAAAGGCATCCACACACACACTGAATGGCATGAGATCGGCCAACAAAAGCCAGCCCACCATCATCCCAGTGGATGTGAAAAGCAAATCAAGAGCAGGGCGGGGCCGTGACAAGATACCACAAACGCATACATATTCCCTACCCAAATGCAAAGCAGCATGGAAAGATGATACGATGTGACCAATCATCGCCAAACAATTGTTGGTCTCTGGGTTACGGAGTAAGCGGACCCTGCTGGCATGCCCCCCAGTGGCTCCCGGTCGATGGATGGGACCTGTTGGTCCATGGTTATGTCATGAATGCAGTCACACCACACAGCATGGACACCCCATGTCAAAAAAAGGAAACATGCGGGCACCTAAGTGCTCCCCACAAAATTCAAGGGAAAACACAGAAGGTGTACTTCACCACCTTCTGCCTCTCCTCGCAGCACGACAGACGAATCTACCGAGCTCTCCAAGAGGCAGTGCCCGCCAGAATGGCACCACAGGGATAACCGCCTCCCAAAACCCACTTCCACCCGGCGGCCGTCCCCGTTCACAGCGATCCGCCAGTACTTCATATCAAGGTCAAAGAACACAAGTCCCCCGGCATGTGTAATAACCATGAGCACTGTACACGGAGAGGGAGCTAGCGTCAGACGAATCCAAGACACACTGAACGGCATGAGATCGGCAAGCAAAAGCCAGCCCACCATCATCCCAGTGGATGTGAGAAGCAAATCAAGAGCAGGGCGGGGCCGTGACAAGATACCACAAACACATACATATTCCCAACCCAAATGCAAAGCAGCATGGAAAGATGATACGATGTGACCGATCGTTGCCAAACAATTGTTGGTCTCTGGGCATCCAAGACACACACACACACACACACAAAGAGCAGCTGTCGGGAAGGCGACGGCCAGGTGGTGAACTATCGGCCACCGGGAGGGCTTGGGACACACAAGCAACTGTGGGGATGGGACCCCAAGTAGGAACAGTGCGGCGTGACAGTTGCAGCGCAAGTGTGGAGCGCATTGCTCAAGTTCGCGGCCACCTCGCAAGGCAATCAGCGCAAGGGCTCCAGTCATGGGGAGTTGGTGCTGGGGGTAGAGGGCTAAAGGCGCAAGTCGGTGGCGGATGCGCAAGTTTGGATGAGGGCAACCCAGTTTATCATTCTCAGCCCCTTGGGACAGCGCTTGGGCATTCTGGCCGTGGCGTGGGTGGGCAAGCTCTCTTGAGACCAGGCTGTAGGGGGCAGCGGGGTGATGTGGGATGTGGGCTTGGTGGTAAAGGGGTGGCTCGATTGGCGGAGGTGAGCCGGCTCCAGAGACACAGCAGCAGTGCGCCGGCAGGACAGCCGCAGAGGGGCTCAGGTGGCCCAGTGAGGCTCAGGGAGCAGAGGGGTCGTCTTGCGCGTGGGCTTGGTGTTGGAGATATGGCTCGCGCAGCTTGGGGGGCAGGGATGAACCGGCTTCAGGCACAAGGTGGCAATGCGCTGGCGGTGCAGATGCAGAGGGGCTCGGGTGGCTCAGCGAGGCTTAGGGGGTCCCATTCTTCACTAGTGAGCTCCGGAGAATCCGGATGAGTGTCCCGAAGTGTGTGCTGAATCCTTTGATCCCCGGCGTGGGTACATAGTGCAGTCTCCTGTGGCTTCGGGGTGCCAAAGGATTCGCAAGGATAAGCATAGACACACACAAAAACTTCACTCGTGAGCTCCCGAGAATCCGGATGAGTGTCCCGAAGTGTGTGCTGAATCCTTTGATCCCCGGCGTGGGTACATAGTGCAGTCTCCTGTGGCTACGGGGTGCCAAAGGAGTCGCAAGGATAAGCATACACACACATATCTTATCACATGTCTTGGGGGTGACGGTGAGGAAGGCAGAGGCGGTCAGTGTGGAGATGTTGAAGAAGGTGGGGGAGTTATGTGGCATCCTGCCCCTCTTGAACAAGCTTGGGCATGCGCAGGCCCAGGGGCTCCTGCTTCGATTCTGTGCCCACCCGAGGCTGGGGTTCTGGCTGCGAGGTGTGCCGCCGGAGATGATGCGGAAGGCGGCTGAGGAGCATGACAGGAGGATGCAGGGGGCGTTGCGGGACTTGCTGCCTGGCGGTGGATTGGCGTGGCACTCCTGTGAATTTGCCACCCTCCCGCATGGGATGGGCCTGACTAAGGCGGCGAGGGTGAGCAGTGCGGCCTGGCTTGGCGGGTTCGCGCAAGTCTGGGAGGATATGCGAGAGCTCTTTCCAACAGTGACGGCGGGGACCGAGGACCTCGGGGCTGAGAGCGACTTGCCGTATGTTAATTCTTTGCAAGCGGCCATGCAGAAGGTGTCGGAGGCGATGGAGGTGATTGGGGAGGCGAGGGGAGCAAATGAGCATTTGCCACCACAAGTGCCAAAGGCGGATGACGTCAAGAAGTTGAGTGATTACAGCAGGTCTCAAAAACGTGCCCATCCGGTCTATGCTGCTGTCCTCCACTCTGCGGATTGGCTTTGGCTGGTTGGGCACGTGGGGGCGTCTCGGCTCCCCTGGCTTTTCTCGGTGACCTTCAACAGTATTGGGCCTGCTTTCTTGAGGGGTGTTCCATGCTGCCCAGCCCTGGAGCTCAGTTCGGCGGAATACCGGGTGGCGCTGCGGCACATTCTTCATGCGGAGCAGCCCCTCCTTGGCCAAGTGGAGGAGTGCCCCGATTGTGGAGGAGAGCGGGATCCCACCGGGACACACTTACTGGCATGCCAGGGGGGAGTGGGGGCTGGGGGAGGAAATTGGTACTCTTCATCCACCACAAACTGCAGAGGGTGCTGTTCGAGGTGGCCAAGTCTGCCTATCCTTTGGCGTCTGCATTGCACGATGACTTCGCGGGCTACCTGACCTACTCACGGAATCATTGCCCGGATGTGACAGTGTTGGATGCGGAGGGACCGGGCCAGCATGTGCTGTTTGATGTGGCCACGGCGCGGCCGATGTCAGACGCGCACCTGGGAGCGGCCATGATGGCCCCCGGGGCGGCAGCGAAGAAGGTAGGGGAGAGCAAGGTGGCGACGTACGGGGATGTCCGCCCACATCACTTTGTACCCTTTGGGGTGGAGGTGTACGGTGGGCTGGGGCCTGCGGCGTATGGATTCCTTCGGAAGACGCAGCGGCGCTTCAGGGAGCGGCGGTACATGGAGGCGAACGCGGAAGGGGGAGAGCAGGTGGATGGCAATGGGGACGAGGACGAGGCCGAGGACGAGGAAGCGGCACGTGGCGGGGCGGTGGGCTGGAAGGAGAAGTGGGTCCGGCTGCTTTCTTTCGCGCTTGCACGGGGGGTTGCAGGGCTGATCATCAGGCGGGCTGTAGGGCGATGTCCGGCCGGAAGTGGGTGGCGTTGGGCTGGCGGAGGGCGTGTGGGAGGAGGCATGGGCCCGGACCTGGATCGGGGGGAGGCGGACCGACGGGAAGGGGCGGAGAGGTTGGCACTGATGGACAGAGCGTGGAAGGACGCGTTCGAGGAGACAGACTATGCCACGCAGGATGGGTCTGGCGGTGGGATGCAGGAATCTGAGGGAACGCAGCGTGAGCGGTCTGGGCAGGCTCCTGGTGAGGCAGGCGAGACAGGCGCGATGGCATCGAGGCTTCTGGAGAGCATGGAGGACATGCGGCGGGAGGTGGAGCATCTGGGCACTGTGGAGGGTCAAGGAGGGGGCACCGCCGAGGCGCGATCTGGAGGGGCACGGGCAGGCATAGGCGGGCTCAGGCAGGCGGCGTCAAGTGTCGAGGATATCTTGAATGAGTGGGATGACCTTTTGTCGCCGGGCCCGGGGAGTGGGGTCTGGACTCAGGAGCAGAGTGGGGCCTCGCCGGAGCAAGCAATGGCCTTGGCTGAGGGAGGGGTGGCCACCTTGATGGGGGCGAGCAGGCGGGTGGCCGGCCTTCTTGGGGGGTTGATGGCATGGGGGGGACTGATGAGGATGACGGGGGAGATGTGGGGAGGTCCGCGGGTGGAGTTGACACACGCCGGGCCCCTCAGAGCCCGGGGGCCCATCCTGGCAGCGATGACCACTTACAACAGGTTGCACGGCAGCATACGGCATCTCATCAGCTTCCGTGCCCATCGGGCGAGGTTGCTGGCCGTGCCGGAACTAACAGTGAGCAGCTGTCGGGAAGGCGACGACCGGGTGGTGAACTATCGGCCACCGGGAGGGCTTGGGACACACAGGCAACGGTGGGGATGGGACCCCAAGTAGGAACAGTGCAGCGCAAGAGTTGCAGCGCAAGTGTGGAGCGCATTGCTCAAGTTCGCGGCCACCTCGCAAGGCAATCAGCGCAAGGGCTCCAGTCACGGGGAGTTGGTGCTGGGGGTAGAGGGCTACAAGCACAAGTCGATGGCGGATGCGCAAGTTTGGATGAGGGCAACCCAGTTTATCATTCTCAGCCCCTTGGGACAGCGCTTGGGCATTCTGGCCGTGGCGTGGGTGGGCAAGCTCTCTTGAGACCAGGCTGCAGGGGGCAGCGGGGTGATGTGGGACATGGGCTTGGTGGTGGAGGGGTGGCTCGATCGGCGGGGGTGAGCCGGCTCCAGAGACACAGCAGCAGTGCGCCGGCAGGACAGCCGCAGAGGGGCTCAGGTGGCCCAGTGAGGCGCAGGGAGCAGAGGGGTGGTCTTGCGCGTGGGCTTGGTGGTGGAGATATGGCTCGCGCAGATCGGGGGGCAGGGATGGACCGGCTTCAGGCACAAGGCGGCAGTACGCTGGTGGTGCAGATGCAGAGGGGCTTGGGTGGCTCAGCGAGGCCTAGGGGGTCCCATTTTTCACTAGTGAGCTCCGGAGAATCCGGATGAGTGTCCCGAAGTGTGTGCTGAATCCTTTGATCCCCGGCGTGGGTACATAGTGCAGTCTTCTGTGGCTTCGGGGTGCCAAAGGATTCGCAAGGATAAGCATACACACACATCCTGGTGCCCCGAAATTCGGGGGTTGCCACGCTGGGGGTTTGGGTACGTCGTGGCGCGGGCCCAGATGGGGATCTGTTGGATGTGGTCTGGACCCGAGCCCGTAAGGACGGATCCGCGAGGTGGTCGTCGCTTTTTGTTGCTCTCTACGGTCCAGACCTTTCCTGGGATTCCTTGGCATCCCTTCTGCGGTTCTTGGTGCAGGGTGTTGGCTGTTGCCTTCGTTGGCTGGAACCTCGGTTGTGTACATCTTGTTTATATTGTGGATATGTGAATTTGTGGATATTGTGAATATTGGAGCGGGCGACTGCCAGATGTTACATCGGTAGGGGAGCAGGTCGAGGGTACCGGTGACCTTCGGGGCGCGGTTGTTTCAGCCTCCCGCCCGGTTGACATAGTTTCGGGTCGGTTCTTCTTCTCGGGTTTTGAGGAGCTGCTTCTTGGGGGCTATGAGTGCCGAGGGAGTGCTCGG
>LGRX02010645.1:0-39252 GCA_001247695.2 Cymbomonas tetramitiformis
AGACATGAGCACGAGGTGCTTGTTCCAATCGACGGCCAAGACATGAGCATGAGGTGCACTTGTTCCAATCGAGCTTGAAACATGCACCTAAGAAGCTATTGCTGCAACCGAGCTCGGTTGCTTCACGCAGCCCCGTGCCTCGCGCAACCTCGCGACCTGCATCCTGTCCCGTGCCTCGCGCACCCTCGCGACCTGCATCCTGTCCCGTGTCTCACGCAGACCCTCGCGACCTGCATCCTGTTGTCCCGTGTCTCGCTTACCCGCGACCTGCAATCCTGTCCCGTGTCCGCGGCAGACCTCACCTGCATCCTGTCCCGTCTCGCGCACCCTCAAGCGATTCGCAGATCATCCTGTCCCGTGTCTCGCGCACCCTCGCGACCTGCCTCCTGTCCCGTGTCTCGCGCACCCTCGCGACCTGCATCCTGTCCCGTGTCTCGCGCACCGTCGCGACCTGCACCTTGTCCGATGAGGATTCCTCCTACCCCTGACCACCGTGGCTCGAACCTGACCATCCTCAGAACAGCGACGAGGGTGGTGGGAGGCGAGTTTGGCGCTCAATGAAAGCCACAAATGGAGCCCTCCCCCCCCTCTCCACGGCCTCCGAAGACCTCTCCATTGAGGAGATCAGGCGACCGTGGAAGACAAATGGCACGACGACAAATCTTCACCCTCGATTCAAAAACACCGAAGAAGCTCCTTCAAACGACTTTGCCCTCAGCCGTGAAGCGCACCGCATCCTGGACGTGCGCAGTCTGCAGCTCTCTCTCTCTCTCTCCAGAAGACCAGACGCGGCTGTACAGCTGTCACGACCCTATCGTGTGCAACAGTAGGGCATGCACCTGTCACGACACTGTTGAGTGCAACAGTAGGGGGCACACCTGTCACAACCCTCTTGAGTGCAGCAGTAGGGCATGCACCTGTCACGACCCTATTGAGTGCAACAGTATGGCATGCGCCTGTCACAGCCCTGTATAGCGTAACAGTAGGGCAAACACCTATCACGACCCTATTGAGCGCAACCTCAGGGCATGCAACCGCCCTCATACGGGGGGCTATTCTTGCGCTCAGGGTTCCCACCTACGGGGGAGTGCTCGGGGGACTCCTGCATCTCGAAGAAGGAGCCGTCATTGGCGAAGGCGTTCATACTGGACGCCGCATCTCGGATTGCCTCTGCGTCCTCCTGCCGGTGCTGCGACATTGGATCCTTCCCCTTCCCGCCCTTGCCTCCTTTCCCCCTGCCCTCCTCGCCCTTGCCTCCTTTCCCCCCGCCTGCCAAACCCCCTCCCCATCAGCTCCCTCGAGTCCACCTTGCAGAGCACGGGTGATGGGAGCCAGCTCGTGGTTATAGCCGCATAGCTCAGCACCCGGAGCAGGCATGTCTGCTTCGAGGTCGCGAGCTCACGTCAATGACAAATGGGTCTCTCGGAACAGAGAGAGAGAGAGAGAGAGGGCGTACCTCCGCCAGGAGAGGCTGTCATCCACTCGTGGCGCTCGCATCCCCTCTCGCATGCGTGACTCGTCGCTCCGCAGATCAGACAGGTAGGCACTTCGAGGGTCCCTCTCTCCCCTCCGCCGGTCCTCATCCCGGCCTTCCCTGCCCCTGTCTCCTCCTCGGCGGTCGCGATCATATCTGTGTGCCCACCCAGCACACGGCTCGCTCATACTTAGATCCATGTACACGAGGCATGGCCGGCCAAGCTGCAGATGGTTCTGAGCCAGATCGACCTGGTAAGGCCTACGCTGGTAGCTACTGCGTGAGGTATGAATACCGTCGATCTCACCCGAAGCCAAGGCTTTGCAGGGCAAACCCTAAGCGAGGCGGTGGGGAAACACATGGCCGTGATCTGTAGAAGCGGCGCAGCGCCGAAAGTTGCGCAAGCGCACGCGTACACCATATTTCGACCTCGCCGGTGCCCCTGGCGTTTGGTTTACTGGGAGCCTGATACAAGGCGAGCCTGTGCACGCTGCGCTTCTCCGCGCGTTTCACCAGCGCTCAAGCTATCACACCTGTCAGAGTCGCGACCGCGGGAGTCCCGGTCGTGGCGGCGGTCGTCCTCTCGACGGCCTCCACCGCCTCCACTTCGCCCTTCCTCCTCTTCCCCCTGCGCAGGCAAAGCTCGGCGCAGTGATCCACCCGAGGAAAGTTGGGCAGCTGCTGCGTCCGGCGCACCCTCCTCACTGATAAGGGGGCTTGGGGTTGCCAAAGGCCTTCCTGAAGAGCCCGGGCGGAAGACTTAAGGAGGGGGGTGCGGGAGAACTGGCTCACACACTTCGTCGAAGGCTCCTCGAAGATTATTTCCAGCTGGCCTCGCCTTCTGAGCATGCCGATGCGCGAACTCTGCGAAGGGACCACCCCGACCATCTGTTGCCTCCGCGTTCCTCCGCGTCCCAGCGATGCTTGGATGAATGCAAACGTGAAAGGCGCGGGTGGAGGCTGAGCAGATGGCGCGGTAGAGGACGAGGCCCTCGCCTGCGAGTGCACTCCTGAAGTCCTGATGTTGTGGGTGAGACGGGAGGGAGGGCGCACTCGACGCGGCACGGTTCTGGAGGGTATCGGAAGTTAGATCCGCCAGCGAGCCCCATCGCTCCTCCACCACCTGCAATGCTCCTCACCCGCATCGAGCCTGAGTTTCTCACTTTGAGAAGGTCTCGGTGGGATGCCACGAAGCAGAGGCGGAGGTGGGCTGGCAAAGTGGCTCTGCAGTCTCGGAGAACCTCACAGCCTTCGTGTTGGAGTGACGGAGGCTGACCGAGTTTTCGGGAAAAGTCAATTTGGGCCGTGCTGCTCAGGTCAACTGCGGCGCGTACTGGAGGAAGGCCGGACTTGGCCAGACCGTGGTTCTAGACGCTCGAGTCACCGCGGTTTGTGGCCGCGGCTGCCCGCCAGCGGAGAGCTGGACTTCGCTGTAGACGCACAGCTGAGAGTCCAGCTCGCCGCTAGTAGATGGGCACCCGTCACTTGGGCACGGCAAGAAGCGGTCGCTCCGTGCGAAGGCGGGGCAACACCTTGTCCAAAGATCGCCCCTCCTCTTTGGCGCGTTCCTGAGCACGCTTAAGGGCCTTCAAACGCCAGCTTGCGCCGCCATCTGCGGTTCCAGCTGCGGGCTTCCTTGCGAGAGAGCCGGTGCCGGATCCACCTTCAGTGGGAATGCCGTCACCGCCGTTCTCCCAGTGTTTGTTCAGCTCGACCACCTGGCACGACACACGCGCGCGTCACGAAAGGAGCCACCGGGAAGACGCGCAGGTCACCAGGTGTTCCATCGGTAGGTGCGCCACGGACAAATGTTTAGTTCGATAACAGTACCCCGGCGGCTCGTATTCATACGGTCCCAGCCCTGCGTCGGAGCGTCGGAGCGTCGGAGGATCTCGCAGGGTCGCAGCGCTACGGTTGAGAGACGCACTTTGCTCTTCGGCTCTTCCTCCTCCTCCTTTGCATCCTCCTTCTTTGGGCGAGCAGTGGCAGGAGGAGGTTTGGACATCCAGTCCATCCCACTCTCCGCACGGCGAGAGGCGGATTCGCTTTGCGCTTGCTTACGTGCGGCAATGTGTTCATCGTAGTCAAGGCCATCGTCGCCACCACCCTTGCGGTTGCCCTCGTCCTCGTCCTCGGAAGATGACGCGGACGAAGGATCACTCTCCACAAGCCTTTTACCGCGACGACCCTTTGACTGAAAGGGATCGTCTGCTTCGTCCCATCCGACCGTTTTCCACTCCCCCTCGTCCTCGGAGTCCCCTGAGTCCTCGTATTTCTGTTTCTTCGCTGGCCGCTTAGACTCTTTTTTGTCCTTCCGTTGCTTTTTGTTCAGTTCCTTCTTGTGCGCCTTCTTGTCCTTCTTTTTCCGTTTTTTCTCCTTCCTCTCCTGCGGTTCCACAGCGGCAACCGTGAACTTCTCAGCCCAGCAGCCCAATATCACGTCAAATCGTCTTCGGCGCAACAATTTGTGTCTGAAAGCATCGCGTTGCGGTATCAAAACAAGGAACAGCCAATAATAGGCGTGAAGACACGAAACATGTACTTGATAATGCAGGATTGATTACGTGGGATCAGCCGAGGGGTTTGCATTTTCCCTCAGATGCTTGCGCTTTTGAGGAGGCGAGTCAGGCAAAAGCGCAGGATTTAGAGACCGAGTGAAAACAATAGATCCCTCTCGGACGTGGGCACGATATACCTCTCGCAAGACTTCATCTATCTCAGCCCTCGAGGCAGTCTTAACTCCAGCTAGCATGATTTGGACCAGGTACAAGAGAGCACTTTAGTGATGTAACTTTGTTGCGGGCAGAGCAGAACTGTGCACAACGTGAGAACTTGGGTGATCACAGAGCGCCGAACAAATACGACCGATAAAGGAGGACACGGTTTTGAGCAGTTCAATATACGTTTTGAGGGGCCGGCTTCCGCTTTCGCTTCCTGGAACGAAAGCAAACGAAAGCTGATCAGCACGAGCAGAAGCCTACGCTACGCTTAACGCTAGCGCTAGCCTGAAGCCTCTTCGTCTTGACACTGAGGCCCGTCCTTAAATCATACTCGTGAAGGTATCGACTGATTAGACTGATTGATTAATTCAGTCAGTGACATGAGCGACAAAAACCAAATCAGTTCATGTCACCGACTGAATACGATGTCACCAACCGAATACCAATTAATTCAGAAAACTCTCTCACCTCGCCCATCACATATATAAATAATAATTTATTGCGGTGGGGGGCGACGTATATTAATATTACCGCCAGAAGTTAAGGATATATAATTATATATATGATTTATGGTATATATAATTTATATAACATATTTGCTTGAAATTTCTTGGCGCTTCGCGATAAAGAGGGGGGTGGGTGGGAGGTGTGGGGGTTCTTGGGGGTAGTGGGGTAGCGGGAAAGCGTTTCGTGGGGGGTTCACGAGGTGGAGCGTTGGGGAGGGGGTATTGGGAGCCACCGCTGCCCCATTCCTCCTGGCCTCCTCCCCCCCAATACCCCCCCACCTCCCACCCCCTCTTTATCGCGAAGCGCCAAGAAATTTCAAGCAAATATGTTATATAAATTATATATACCATAAATCATATATATAATTATATATCCTTAACTTCTGGCGGTAATATTAATATACGTCGCCCCCCACCGCAATAAATTATTATTTATATATGTGATGGGCGAGGTGAGAGAGTTTTCTGAATTAATTGGTATTCGGTTGGTGACATCGTATTCAGTCGGTGACATGAACTGATTTGGTTTTTGTCGCTCATGTCACTGACTGAATTAATCAATCAGTCTAATCAGTCGATACCTTCACGAGTATCCTTAAATCTGGTTTTGAGATTACGCGACGCGACGTACTCCGTCGCGCGTCGCGTCGCGTCTGACCAGATGGAAAATTCGACACTTCCCGTCATCGTCATGCTGCCCGACATTTATCGTCTACGTGGCGTCTGGATAGTGTCGTCGTGGCAACGGCAAAAACAATTGCACGCAAGCTTAAACGTGAATGCAGTGATGAAATTGACAGTGCCCCGTAAGTCGCTATCCAGCGGCTGTTGTTTTCGGGATGCTAACGTATACCAAACACCAAGCATTACTTTGCATATGAATTCTAATAAGTGTTAGGAACAATGATGTGAACAACAAAATATATGCAAAGGGTGGATATATTTGCGGGTCACAACAACTCAAGAAACAGACCGTGCAAACCCGGAGTGTCACAGTCAAAGATGAGATAATAAAATAACTTGGTGGTTTTATTATCTGTCGGAAGTGATGCCGGGCAAGATGCAAGTGACACCACAAGGCGAGGTGTGACACAGGAAGAGACAGTCACCCCCAGTTTTGGGGGGGCGAAAGTCTGTCTCTCCATGACACCACCTCACCCCGAAGGCGTGAGGTGTCACGATGCAAGCTAGCCAAGGCCGGGGCTAGCATCCTACGGTTGGCCACAGAGGCAAAACTCTAAGAAACAAGCATCTTTTGAGACCCTAAGAGGTCTTTTTCAACCCAGCTAGAGCGGCTCCGCCGCGCTGGTAATAATAATAATAATAATAATAAAACATTTACGCTAGCAAAGGGGACAAAGTCCCTGAGAGTGGTATCCTCAAGAAGCGGCTAGTGAAAACACCGGGGCTACTCCTCTGTATAGCGCGCCCACAAAGGGGCTCAACCCACTTTTCGAGCGGTGGTGACATCTAGAGAAAAGCTAAGTGCTAGGCAAAAATCCCGGAAGATGGAGAAAGCAACCATGGCCGGGTGAGTGGAGGGGTGGCTGGATCTGGGCGGTGGGGAGGGGAGTCGAAGAATTAAGGGGTTTTGGAGACGTTGAGGAAGGGGGTCAGGGTGGGCGGGGAGAGGTGGTGGGAGGGGGAGGGGGACGGCCCCTCCTTGGGGCACGGGGACCGTCTTTTATTGCAAGATTTTTGAGAATTATTTGCGAGGAAGACAGATACGCTGTCCGGCTAAGCTCGCTAGGAGACAAACTGATAATCCTCTAACTTGTGTCTGGCCGAAGCTTTATGCTCTCGGAAACCCAGACAGTGAAACGATGACTGTACTACTGTACTGTACTACTGTACAGTACAGTGCTAGGATGTCACGGACACGAGACGGAAGCAGGGTCAGGCTAGGGCTAGTCAGAGCCCATAATAACTAAGCCTAAACCCGAAGTCCAGCACACCACCCGTGGGTGTGACTACCTAGCAAGGCAGGTACAGGGTATACAGCCACGTGATAACAAACAAACACCTACGTGCAACTCGGTGGAAACCGATCACTTCTAGCTGGGTGCCGGGGTCTTGACCCGGTCATCCCACTACTGGGCTAAAGCTAATCAAGCTGCCAGGATGATTGACAAGAAACTCAGCCACTTTGAAGCTGGTCAGCAGAGCTGAGTTCAGCGGTTGGGATGTAAACACAGAGTAATCCCGAAGTGAATTGCAGACTGTCTGTCTGAAATTGAGCACCACCAGGCCCAAGTGGGCAAGGCGGCTCCACAGCAGAAAGCAAATTAACTGAAGAATTGAGACAAGCAGATTCCCATGGTGGTTTGAACATTGAAGAAAGAGATAAAAGAACTCGATCGTCAGGCGGCCAATCACGGATGTCCAGAGAGCCAAGTGGCGGAGCCGAAGCAAAGAGATCTCCAGTAGACCGATGGACGGTGACTCCGGGCTCAACCAGGCCCCTGTCACCACCGCCCACGGCAACCAGAGATGCCGTAGCACTGACCAATAGAGAACAACAGAGCATCGAGGACATTAACGCACACCGGAGAAAACTCGGCGGCGCCCGTGGACGGTACATCGGAGCTGCTAGTGGCGATGCCCCCCTGTCAGAGTCATGCTCAAGAGTGCCGAAGGAGTCAAAAGCCACTGCTGCCCGCCGTCAGAGTCATTGTCAGAGCCTTGGTCGTTGTCAGAGATTTCAGAGCCAATGTCAGAAGCCTCAATCGTCATGCCAGCAAACAGCGGAGCCGGTGCAGAGTCGCCAAGCTGGAGCGATGGGACAGAACCAGGCAAGCCGAGAGAGCCAGGGACAGCCACTGGTGGGTCATGAGCCGTAGGCACACCACCAGCCACGAGTGCAGAGGGATCCCGAACCGCAGGCGGTGGCGGAATCGAACCCCGTGCACCCGAGTGGAATGTGGCTAGAGGAAAGTGAGCCACGCCGTCATCGTCAGCCGCCGCATCCTGAGCGGAAGCCGCCGCATCCTGAAAGTGCCGCAGAGACGTGGGCTCAGCCGTCACAAAAGAATGTGCCGACAGCTCGCACACCTCTGGGCGACCCTCCATCGTGCAGAGCGACTCGAAGGCGTGCTCATCCCCCGCGTCATAGAAACGCTGGAAACGAACAGCCAGGCAGTCAGTCTCGTAGTCTTCAACCGCACTACAATAGTGGGCAGAGTGAAGACCGCCGTTGGGGCATTCAGCATGCCAGTGCTTCAAACCACTTCGTGCACACACCGCATTCTGGCAGTGGGGCACGAAGGCACCACTCTTCTTGTCAAATGAGACAGGAGGAGCGGTGCCAAGTGGCTTAACACCAGCACGATGATGCTTAGCAGCAGAGCGGGTAAGGTGCTTGCCCGCAGGCGGAGGCCCTTCCCGCTTCTGCCGCTTCAGGTCACGAATGTCCTGTTGCATGCGCTCCAGCTGCTTCTGCAGACTGGACAACGCCGCAGCCAGGTCAGACGCGCCATCGCCGAATGACAGAGCAGAGACAGGGGCGTCAGAGACTTTCAGGCCGTGGCGGAACTGCTCCCGCACACGAGCCTGAATAGTCAGGAGAGACACGCCCTGCCGCTGGTCAGCCCGAGCCAGAGAGTTAGCCAAATCACGGTATAGCCATGAATCGCCGAGAGCCTTCAGAAACTGCCGCTTCACCGCGTCCTCTGGCAAGTTGTGGGAACGCTGAACGTCCCTCAACAGGCCATTGAACTCGCGGATGCCACGGTCAGGATCTTTGCTGCTGGGGATGCGGACCGCCAGCAGCAACTCAAAAGAGTCAAAGGGTTCCGAACGTTCCTGGAGCATGCGCACCACCTCAAGGGCAGCGCGCTTGCCATCTCCAGGAACGTCGGACCCAGAGGCCTCAAGCCAGTCACGGGCAGGTGAGCCAGGGCGAGCCAGAAACGTCAGAGCCGAGAGCAATAATTCATTCGCCTCATGCCTGGCCTCAACCGCCATGTCAGTCAAGTCAAACAGGGGAGCAAACGCCGTCGACTGAAGCACAAACTGCGTGCGGAGCTCATGCATTAATTGTGAAAAAATGTCCACAGCGTCCGTCTCTGTTCCCACAAAGCGCTCCGATTTGTCCCCAAGAATCTTAGCGGCAACGGTTTTTGCAACTTTCCTGTCGAAACTGTCACGAGCCAACTGCTTACATTTGTCCAAAATCTCTCTCGCAGCTGCGGTGGTCGGAGCTGGCAGCTGCGGCGTGTGTGGAGTCGCAGCGTGCTGCGCACCGACGTCATCAAAAATCGTTTCTAATCTACGGACGCGAGACCGCGTCGATCTATTTGCTGTGGTAACCATGATGAAGAGACAGGGGAGGAGGTTGAGCTAAACAGGGAGATGGTGGAAGAACGCTTACAGCGGCCAGATAGTCTGTAGAAGTCTCAGTTGACAGATCAAAATTCACAGGTCGTAAGCGAAACCATGAGAGCGGCCAAAATTTGTCACGTGTGGAACGACCTCGCCGGAGCTAGCGGCGCACGAAACAGATTAACTCTCGCTGCGACGATGCTTCCGTAAAATAAAAATAATCCGTCACGAACTGATCTCCTGCGCAGCGAAGGCGAGCACAATGCGTGCCGCCATCACTGCCAAGTCAAAAGGCCATACCGCAAGAGTAATTCACCACCGCCCAAGTGGGCGCTCAACCCCTCCTACGTCCTACTTAGCCGAACATGGCAACAGCAAGGCGCTGTGCCATCATCAGAATCACCGGAAAGCCGGTGCGGCCTATAACCTGCGAGGAAGACAGATACGCTGTCCGGCTAAGCTCGCTAGGAGACAAACTGATAATCCTATAACTTGTGTCTGGCCGAAGCTTTATGCTCTCGGAAACCCAGACAGTGAAACGATGACTGTACTACTGTACTGTACTACTGTACAGTACAGTGCTAGGATGTCACGGACACGAGACGGAAGCAGGGTCAGGCTAGGGGCTAGTCAGAGCCCATAATAACTAAGCCTAAACCCGAAGTCCAGCATTATTGCAGGAGGGTTTGAAGAAAGTCGTTTGATTGTTGCACAGCTTCTGTTTCTGTCATGGCTTCACTGCTCGAGATGTCAACTGTATGCGGGTCAGTGTTTAAGGTGGTGGTGGTGTTTAAAAGAAACACGTCTCGCCTATTTTTGGTGTGTTGCCTGCAAATTCTTGATAGTTTTTTAAGAAGAGGTTTAATCTTGCCACGGGGAACACCTATCGTGTTGAGGACAGTACCAAAAAGAGGAGGGAGGTATCCCATGAGTGTGAGAACTTTGGGCCATTTAACGGTGTTTATGAAGGGCTTGGAATTTGCGTTTGTGATTGTCGTGTCGTGGTGACCACCATAATAATGCTCAATATCACTCTGATGATAAGGAGGGTCTTGAGTGGGCCATGGGCAAAGCGAAGAAGGAAGTACTTTGACGCTTTCATTCAGAACTTCATCCCAAATATCATAGCCGACTCCTGTGTACTCTAGCCTCTTCTTCGTGACTGTGGACTTAGGAAGGACGTTGAGGAACCATCTGGCAATCTTTTTCTGTGTAGGCCTCCAGTCAAAGGCTGGTTGAGTATCACTAGGTGCACTGTCTATAGCTATGATAACAACATCCGAAAAGCCATCCTTATAGCATCCACCACCCGGGAGAACGTAGGGGTCATCACCCGTCCAATAGCCATGTGGGATAAATGGAATAGTGTTATGCGGGAATCTGAAAACAAGTTTAAAACCTTTGTCGAACCATCTTTTTTGGTTTTTGGGCGAGACAGCGGAAGAATCCATGTTCCTGAAAATCCGGGGACGGTGTTGGCCGCTTTATGTCCCATTTCCAAGGTAGTCATAACCGCCGAAGATTTGCCCTTTTCTTTCCCATCAAAGGGGGGATTTCCATACACGATTCTGCCGATGCCTGCGCTGGTCTCTAGATGCGTGCTCTAGGGGCTTATGCCCATGCATGTGCTGTGGGGATGACTACTCCCACAGGCCAGCCGGCGAATCTAGCCCGGCAATCGAGGGTGGACGGCGGCGTAGGTCTCGATGGTGGACGAAGTCGAGCGCCGCCAGGACGTCGTCATCCAACGCCCACGCGATGCGGTGCGACGATGTGTGGTACCAACATAGCGAGTGCGGGGACGTGGACACCCCGAGGGGGGCGAAGGTGGAAAATGCGGTGTGGCTCCACTCTGCCGCACACAAGTGCGAAAGCAGAGAGGAAAAGCGGTGGGATGAGGGATGCAACACCTCCAAACACCACCAGGCAATGGCCAAGGGGCACGCAGGGTGGAGGGAAGAGTGGAGGATGCTGCGGGGTGAGCTCGTAGTGGTCAAAGCTCATGTTGACGATGTGGTTGATGGACTCGATTTTGGTGTCTGGTGCATGAGCACCACCAGACACCACCAGATCGTAGCCATGGGTAAGTTCTCGTCGTCGAATCACGTGCAGCGCGGAGGCAACTGCAGAAATGCGGGCACGCTGACGACACGAAGCCATGGCCGCTGTAAGCTGTAAAATCTGGAGCCCGACACTTAGGGTTCCCAAGCGAAAACGTAACTTTCGCTAAAAATAACCAAATCGAACGATGGAAAAGTCAATCAGGGGTAGATTCCCGCGGGGAAGACGGTGGTGACGTCAAAAACGTCGTGCGATAAGCCAATTTTGCTGCAGTTGAGGTGCTGCTGGCCAGAGCGCAAAGTAAAGTTGGACAAAAGCGTCGAGGACAAAGGTGCTCGCGTAGATGTTGGGTCGAGGACAGGGTGCTCGACGAAATTCCCGGTGTCGATGAGGCACACGAGGTCAAGATGGAGGCGTAGAGGACAAGGGTGCTCGCCGCCAAATCACGAAGCCAAGGGGGCGTGTGAACCGCACAGGGTGCGGGATCAGAGAAAGTGAAACCGAACGGGTGAGCTTGCCAGTGGTGGGACCATAACCTGATGTGAACAACAAAATATATGCAAAGGGTGGATATATTTGCGGGTCACAACAACTCAAGAAGCAGACAGTGCAAACCCGGAGTGTCACAGTCAAAGATGAGATAATAAAATAACTTGGTGGTTTTATTATCTGTCGGAAGTGATGCCGGGCAAGATGCAAGTGACACCACAAGGCGAGGTGTGACACAGGAAGAGACAGTCACCCCCAGTTTTGGGGGGGCGAAAGTCTGTCTCTCCATGAAGGCTCCTCCTCCTCGTCGGAGCCATAGCTAGCTTCTACAAGGGATACTAAACTGGCGGGCATTTCGGTTTAGTGTGCGTATGGCGTGTAAGGTGAAATCAGATCAGCGAGGGGGATCGGGGCTTTTCAAACAATTGTTGGCAGTGTTGTTGAAGGTGTCTTGGTGTGCTAAGTCCCAATGGTGTGTAAACGGTTGGATCTTGGATGATCTTGGATGGGTCTCACGATTTCGTTGATGACAAAGTGTTAAGAAACGACGATTCCGGCTGAATTCCTGTCATCCTGTGGACAGAGGGCCATAATGATGCAATGACCACTCAAAAATCGAAATTTGCCAAATTTCGGATCCCCCCCCTAAATTTCGCGGGCACGAAAACTTGCAGCCTATATTTCTTCGATTTTTTTTGAAATCTGTGGAAGGCCTTAATCATCGATCATGATGATGAATTTGATGATCATCGATTATTCGATTTCATCGTTCATCGATGTTCGATGATTCATCGTAATCGTCGATCGATGATGCCTTGATGCGTTCGATTATCAAAAACAAAACTGCGGAGGAAGAAAGTGAATATAGCTGCCCTAGCGACTCGGAAGAAGAATCCACCCCCAACGCCGAAAAGAGCAAACAAATGGAAGATTATGATATGGCAAGCGATGGTTCTCTATTTGCTGGCAAGAAAACAACATACAGTGGTGCAGCATATTCATGGGGAAACAGAAACTGTACCGCTAGACCAGAAGCCCGAAAAAGGTGAGCCAGGCCGGGATCGAGCCCGTGACCTCTCGCATACCGGACGAGCGCTCTGCCGTTGAGCTACTCTGGCTATTGATGGCGATTCTGGTGCGGTGCAGAGTACTGAGTCCCCACGGTGCCACGTAGGCGGCGAAGAGTGAAACACGAAGGATACAACTTTTTCCCCAATCTGCCGTTGCGGTGCGCTCTCTGTTGGGGCATCGCGCGGCTATGGGCGGCGCGACTGTTGGGGGCGTGCGGCTATGGGCGGCACGATTGTATCCTTCATGACACAACCTCACTCTGAAGTGTCTACGTGGCACAACCACAACCAGCTGCCGGCGTCACACCTGCGCAGTGGAAGCGTGGTAAGAGCCCATAACCTCATGGGGAAACAGAAACTGTACCGCTAGACCAGAAGCCCGAAAAAGGTGAGCCAGGCCGGGATCGAGCCCGTGACCTCTCGCATACCGGACGAGCGCTCTGCCGTTGAGCTACTCTGGCTATTGATGGCGATTCTGGTGCGGTACAGAGTACTGAGTCCCCACGGTGCCACGTAGGCGGCGAAGAGTGAAACACGAAGGATACAACTTTTTCCCCAATCTGCCGTTGCGGTGCGCTCTCTGTTGGGGCATCGCGCGGCTATGGGCGGCGCGACTGTTGGGGGCGCGCGGCCTGTGCGGCACGATTGTATCCTTCATGACATATGCCATAAAAAACTTTGACAACGGAATGCCACTTGTTCGGAAGATGAATATTCCCCCCTCAAGAACTTTCTCCGCACCGGGGCTTCTTATCAAGGAAGATATCCAAAACCCGAGTAGCACATCTGCTGAAATTGCGGGACTGCGATTTCTACTCACAGAACAAAAAGAGAAACTCCTCAAATCCATTACTCCAATGGTACATGCCATTGACTCCATGGCAGCAATATCTGCTGTAACAAAGGATGGCAGATCCACGAGTGCTCGGGACAAATTACGTGAAGCTAATCGCAGAGATGTGCAGGCTGTTCGCCTACTGTTAGAAGAACTTGGCTTTTGCAGTGAAGGAGACCACAGTAAAATCATCCTTAAATGGATTAGGGGTCACAATAATGACAAAGTCCATGACAGAGTGGACCGTACTGCTAAAAGAGCCTCATTCAGAGGGGGCTGTCTAGACATCTCCCGCTACGACCCTGCTGAGGAACTACCCTTCTCGTTATTCTTTTTTGAGGTCCCTATCTTAGGCGATATCCGTAGTCACATCAGAAGAATTCAACGACTCTCACACTATCATAATTGGAGAACTCTACAGTCCCAAGGGAAGTACCTGAGAATGCTCAACGAGAATAACACCGCCCCCACTAAAGATATTTCCAAAATAACACCTAAAGCTTTCACCGCTTCTAGAAGCAGAGAACTCCTGGGTCTTCAAGCCTCTCCAGCACGTTTATTTAAACTGGGGAAAATCGGGACCGAAAACTGCCCCTACTGCCAACAGAATACAAAATGCACCTTCGAACACATCCAACTTGAATGCCCAGGACATAATAATAGTTTATATAGTCTTAGAACAACCCAAGATAGCGAACTAAGGAAAATCATCGTTGAAGAAATCTCAGAAAAGCCTAAACTACTAAACCCTGGAAAAGGTACCGGAATATCCTAGTACACCAGATATCAGATAGTCCCGTACTCTTGTGGATAAACTGTGTGAGATAAATAAACCCTAAGCTAGATATACCCGGAACGGTCTCGGACAGTCTCGGAGTCTAGCCTACCTGTGACACAGCGTGTGTCACAGTACGAACCTACAGATCAGTCAGCAGTCCAGTGTTGGTCCTAGGGATCTGTCATAGGGGCCTGACCGGGACTCCCAGTCAGGGCTGCCTATACAGATTTCAGCACACCACCCCAGCACTGTGGGTGGTGACTGGCTAGGAGAGTCAGAAATGTAAGATACTAGTGTTAGGGCAGAAGCTAGGTGACAAGTCTAACTGCCAATCCAACTGTGCTATTCTGATACACAAATTGGAAACCTCTAGGTAGCACGTGAACAAAAGCATACGGGCAATTAAGGCACCGCTAAACAAGTGAAAGGAACCGTGCTAGCAAGTCAGTTTGAAGATTGTAAAGTAGTCAAAGCAAAACATAAACCAGATTGAAGAAGTCTTTGAGGTCACAGGAGTTCTGCACACCACCATGTCGGTGTGCCTCCAGAGTGAGCAAGAGGTCAATCGACAGTACCAAAATAGTCAGCGGTGGCCTCACGGAAGTCCATCCCATAATAGGAAGTAAAGAAGCCAGCTCCATAATAGTGCTCCGCATCAAGAGGACCGCTCTCATGTAAGGCCATGCCGTAGTAGAATGCCATGCCGAAACCCAAATCCGCTTGAGCTAAATCCTGAAATGCTAAAAAGCTCAGACTGTGAGGAGACTCGGGCGGCTGAAGCTGTGGCACATCGTCAGGCAACAAAAGATCCTGAGCCGGCATCACCGAGTCAACAAAATCACTCGTAGAGCAAAACGACGGAGCCTCCCAATCGAGATCACCACCAGGCGAAGGCATCTCCGTAGCCGGTGCACATGCCGACACGGCAGAAGCCGTGGAAGCTGAGACAGATACACCTGCAAACGAAATGCACAAGAGCGAGAGCACCGCGAGAGCGCCGATCGCCGGCGTGCCAAAGCCGAAAGGCGGCACACCGCACCCGATAGCTCCGGACGGAGCTCGCGGCTTCACCGCGAAAGTACCGTCGGCGTAATCCTCGTAGTCGTCCGTGTCATAGCCTGTCAGGTCAGCCGGGTGGACGGCGGCGTGATTCACCGTCTGCACGAAGCCTCCGAACTCACCGCGTGTCGCCTCCGTGGTGGTCACCCGCGCCGATTGAGTTGGCGCGGGCTGTACATCCTTCTCCTGCGAGACAGGCATAGCAGGGGCCGGCACGGCGGACGCCGATGCCGCCGCACCACCTGCCGGAACCTGCTCCTCCGGTGTGATCCCCGCCGCAGCGGCAGGGCCACATACCAGAGCCGATGCATGCTCCTCAACCGCACTCCCAGGAACAAAGGACGCGTGGGTGTAATGTACCTTTTCTTGGGCGGCCTGAACCTCAGAGGTGAGGGCATCAAGCCGCCGCAAGATGTCCTCGTCGTCGGTCCCGCCAGAAGGCGGAGGCGGCACGCTGAAGCCGTAGGCCGACACGTCGATGCCGCCAATCCCGCCCGCGGAAAGCACAGCGGGAGGACCGTAAGCCGACGCCGCACGGGCAAAGGCCTCCGGACCATCATCCGCAGCCTCCTGGAAGACCTGCACAAGTGCCAGGGTGTGGAGGCCCTCCGCATCCTCCTCCTCAATAGGAATGCAGAAGGCCGCTGCCGTGGCCGACGAATGCTGGCGCCCACCAAGAGGGCAGTCGCGGTACGCGTGATAGGCGTCCCCCTTGCCCGCCTTGCGGCAACGGTGGCAAAGGGGCTTGGCCTTCATGCTGTCCCTGTCAAACCCCACAGACGGTGCCGGGTGCACACCCACCCGATGGCCTCGTGGATGCTGTTTACCGCGCGGCTGCGGCTGCGGCTGTCGCTGAACCGCACCCGTGCGATTGCCTTGCACGAGCGCCTTCAAGGCGGCGATCTCCTCGAGCAGAACGGCGTACTCAGACGACGTGATAAGCGCAGAGGGCTTACCGCCCGCCCCCAGTGTCTGCTTCTCACGCGCCGACGCCCCCTCGTCCGACTGTGTCCATGCCTGGAAGATGGCCACGACGAGGGCCTGGAGCGAGCGGAGAGTCACCCCGCTGAGGTCACCCGCAAGCGGATAACGCACCTTCACCGCCGCGTAGAAGACCAGGTCGAGGCGGTTGTACAAGGAGAGCTTGCGGGTCTCGTCGGTGGGTTGCCAGTCAGGAGCGCGGTTATCCCGCACCAGACGTTGCTCGCGAGCCAAGATCGGCTGCGGGTCAACGCCCGCGGGATAACGAAGAGCCGCGTGCTCCTGCTGGTGACTCTCGCGTAGGGCTGCCGGTACGCTCCCCTTGATGATGTCGATAAGGGCACGACGTCCATCTCGGTCAGCCGAGGAGTCCGTACCGCGAAGCCAGGTGTCCGCCACTGAGTTGCGCTCCACGACGAGGGCCAACACGTCGTAGAGAAGCCCATTAACCTTCTCGATAACCAGAGAGGTGGGGTCGTCGAGGTCAAAGGGGGCCAAGTCCAATCCAGCGGACTCAAACTCGGTCCGAAGTTGCACCACCAACTCGGAGAGGCGGTCGGTGTCGTCAGTACCACGATAATGATGTTTCTTGGAACCAAGGATATCCTCGCGGATACCCTTGGCCCAAGCCCGATGCAAGCGCCCCTTGTACACCGCGTCAACCGTGGCATGTTGGTCGACTAGGTGCTTCCGCAACGCGACAGCAGCGTCGGAGTTGCTGGAAACAGCAGGGGGCACCACAGGTGGAGTGCTAGCGGTCGGAGTGTCCCGAACCGCATCCAAAAGCCGTATTGAGGCGTCCAAATCGGAGTCCTTCAATAGGCGTTTGCGAGCTCGAGTAGATGTTGCCATACTTTTGAAAGCCAGAGAAAAGATGATGCGCGGCAGCACGTTTGGGTGTTGTGGCGGAAATGGAAGGAAGACGTAACGGCAGAACGTGCGGAGCGGCGAAAAGAGCGTGGGGCACTTGCAAATGTCGGTGTGGTCGAAGGTGTCCGGAGCACCAGCCCAAAATACGTGAACCAGCGGGATCAGTGCAGGCAGAATAACGTAAATGAACATTGCCAAAACCAAGCAATAGCAACGCGCGGTGCCCATGACTCGCAGCCGTAAAAGACGTCTACCGTAAAATCATGTCCAAATCCTAGTCGCACCCAAACGCGCAAGTGCGCACCACCTCTTCAAGCGGCTGCTTAGCCAATCATGGCCAAGATAGCAAGTGGAATGAAAACGTGGATGGGGCCACGACCTACCGGAATATCCTAGTACACCAGATATCAGATAGTCCCGTACTCTTGTGGATAAACTGTGTGAGATAAATAAACCCTAAGCTAGATATACCCGGAACGGTCTCGGACAGTCTCGGAGTCTAGCCTACCTGTGACACAGCGTGTGTCACAGTACGAACCTACAGATCAGTCAGCAGTCCAGTGTTGGTCCTAGGGATCTGTCATAGGGGCCTGCACCGGGACTCCCAGTCAGGGCTGCCTATACAGATTTCAGCAAAAGGTACCACATACATCAAAACACAGCCATCGAAACTTTTTCCACTTGCTGACCTAAGACAGGAAATGAATGAGGAATTATACTTACACGCTCTCCCGGAAGCTAGCATGTACCGTCCATCAAGTTCAAAAAAGAATACCATTGTTGTGACCGCTAAGCCCGAAGTGGACCATGTTACGGGAACAATTAAATATCCCGAACTCCAATATGTCCAAAAGAAAGAGTTTTGGAAACTTTTGGCTTGGCACCGCCTTTCCAACAAAGCAGTCCCATGCTCACTTGCGGATTACTCGAATAGGGCACATGATATTCATGAAGCACTCAATGCATGTAAGTTTGAATCGGGAGATCCTAAAAACTGCTACGCAATAAGAAGAAGCCTCTTAGATATTTTGGTGGATGACAGAAACCTTGACAAAAACGGCTGTGAACTTTTTGCTAGACTTTAGGTTCAGGGTTATTATTATGGGCTCTGATAGCCCCTAGCCTGACCTGTCTCTGATCGCGGAACCGTGACTCCGCTAGTAGCTAGGATGACAGTACAGTAGTACTGTACTGTCAGTCATTATTTCGTATTATCCGGGTTTCCGAGATGCATGATAAAAGCACTCGGCCGGACTGTTTATGGAGCTTAGCCTGTTTTCACCGAGCGGAACACCTGTTCTCGCAGGTTATGCGCGTCACCACTTTCCCGGTAATTCTGATGGCACAGCGCCTAGCTGTTGCCATGATTGGCTAAGTTTTGACACAGAGATGGGGTGGGCGCCCCCTTAGGCAGTGGTTTACTTTTCGCGGTATGGCCTCTCTTTGAAGTGGAGATCAGTTTTCGAGCATTTTTCCGGCAGCAGTATCGTCGCTCGCTATGGCTTATTTTTACGTTTCACCTGGCCGGTGGAGAGGGCATTCCGCGTATTGTGGGTCGCAACCACTTTTAGCCAATCGGCTCATGACCTGTTTGATTCATGGGAGCACTGACTTTCACCCCCCATAAGGGGGGAGGTCTGTGGTGCCCTGTGTCACCCCTCGCCTGCTCGGATGTCACCTGCAGTGCCTGCCCGTTGCTCCGCTCGTGTGTCACCGTGTGTCCGACATATTAAACCCGAGTATCTTACGTTTAATCTGACTTTAGACAACCGTGAACCCTACCTCACTGTGCCTCTGACATCTTTCTGGCAGTAAATATATTGCCAATATATCTACTTTCTTATAAGGTTATAGCCCATCCACGTTCAGTGGTGGTGTTTTCATCGGTCTTCCGTCCGCTTCACGCCCTGTGATTCTAGCCGACAATTCCGACATTTACTAGCCGACACTTACTAGCCGACACTTACTGACCGACACTTTTGACATCGACCGGCTTGTTTACACATCGGTCACAACCGTCATTTTTTTCACCGACAATCCGCATTTACCAGCACTTTACGCACTTTCCGTGCGTCAAATTTCAGCTGGACCGACACTACTTTATCCCCGACATGGCTACCGCCCGACGTGAAGGAGTTGGCAGTGCTTTGCGCGCAGCACGTGCGCGTGCGGGCACTTCTCCATCGCCTTCCCAGACATCGCACAGTACACCATCTACTGGCCACCGACCCCGCCGCATCGTGGGGACTTCCTCCCTACGTTCGAAACCGACATCCACGATTGAAGCCCCTACGGCTTTCGATTTCTTCAACGACCCCGACGTTCTGCTGACTACACCTGTTGAGGAAGGTCGCGAGGAGGAGTACAGCGACCAACTCTCCTATGTTTTTCAGTATGGGAGCGACTTGGTGCACTTCCTCAAGTCCACCGGTTTTAAGCTCCCCAAAGGTTTTACTTTTGACAATGACACCGCCGACGCCGATTTTGCCTCCCTCACTGCCGGTTTGGGACACGTCATGTTCCCCATTTCGTACAATGAGGCGGCCAAGTTGCTGGATCTGGAACACGACTACGAGTTCTACCACGTCACCATGAACGAGATCCTCTTTTGCCTTTTGCCCCACCCTCTTCGAGGGAGTGCGCTAGCCATCTACCACGAGTGCGCTCGTTCCCATCCTGCCGACGGCCGTTACGCCCTTCAGCGACTCCGTTACGAGGTCGAGGGTGTGCCCGACGCCGATGGGATGCGCTACTGGACTCAGATGCGTGCTATCGTCATCTCTGAGACCGTGGACCCCGCCCCTCAACTTGCAACGATTCGACGACTTTGCGAGCGACATCGCAAGGTCAAGCCGACGTACGGCGATTCCGACCGCGTGGCAGACCTCTGGCACATCTTGGCCGAGTCCGCGAAGAAGAGCCCCTACGTCACCCCCCTCTACCTGGTGGTGCTCCGCGAATTGCGTTCAGGTCATTCTTTCACCTTTGACCGCCTCGCCCTTCGTATCCGCCTTGCCTTTCGGGACGAAAGCCCCCTTGCCACACTTTCGTCCCAGCAGGATCCCGCCGCTCCGTCTGGCTCCTCAGGCTACCGCCCCAAGACCCAGACTCAGAGGCCCCAGTCTCCTGACCCACCCAGCCGCCCTACCGCCATGGCGCTCCGCCCGCACAAGCAATCCAAGACACCGCTTGATGGGGAGTGGGTGGCGGACTCCCCCACTGCTCCCTACAAGAAGTGGTCCGGCACTGGCTACCCGTGCGCGGTGTGTTTCCGCATGTGGGGCGTGACTGACGCGCACGCAGGCACCCGTGGTGCGTGCCCTTACGTGTGCATCGAGGCCTTCGCCAACGACAAGCATCTCAAATGCTCCAAGCCGGCCGTGCCCCGTCCGTCGCTTCAGCCGCCTCCCACAGGCGACACGCCTGACCCGCCGCCCACGGCTAATGCACTTGCCCTGTCAGCTGAATCCGACTTGGAGCCGGCATTCCACTCCGTTCGATTGCAGCTGCCCGCGTCTGGTGGTGATAACGAGTTTGACTCCGTCGATGCCGCCGCTGCCGTGGAGCATGTGGAGGATTCCGATGCACCTCCGTTGGTTGACGGGCCTGTTGGTGCCTCCATGGCCTTCCAGGACGAGGACACCGATTGGCCGGCTCTGCGCTCATCGCCCGTTTGGATGCCGCATGTTCCAGGAGCTGGAGTTGTGATTGGCACTCAGCTCCGAACCCTAGATTGAAACCTCGATTGAAGCATCACGAGTTGGCTAGTAACTAGAGTGACTTTACATTTCTCCTAGCCGCCTGCCCGGGAGTACCGGCTGGCCCTGCAGTGCACCTCCCACCTTCGGGGTGAGGTGGTGTCATGGGAACACTGACTTTCACCCCCCATAAGGGGGGAGGTCTGTGGTGCCCTGTGTCACCCCTCGCCTGCTCGGATGTCACCTGCAGTGCCTGCCCGTTGCTCCGCTCGTGTGTCACCGTGTGTCCGAAATATTAAACCCGAGTATCTTATGAACAAGGCTACAATTCAAGCAATTGCAATATCTTTATGGCAGGAAAGATTGACCAGTAAATTAACAGGTTGAGCAACAGCTCCTCCAAATAGTTACTTCAAGTTAGAACAGCCTCCAAATGGGCAATATTCAAGTCTTATACTTTCAAGGCGCGCAGTTCATATTCTCTAATCGATCTGTCCCATGTCGGCTGGCATATCATCATCTGCCACCTATACAAATCCTAATCAGAGAATATGCATTTGGACATTCCTAATCAAGACAGTTGATTTCATTGTCCCTTGCTGATCTTTGCTTTCTTCCTACGAGGAGCCACGTCAAGCCCTTCTTCTTCATCACTGTCACTTCTTATGGAATACTTCAATTGAGTTATATACTCATGTGTCCAACATCTCGGATATTTCCTAGGTTGCCTCTTCGTCTCTTCAGACACCCCAGCCTCATTCTCACCCATTGAAGTCAATCCAGTATCTGACCCATAAGGTTTCTTTGGTGGTGCATGAACAGTCTCCACCACAGAGGCTGGGGCATCCTCAGATATGGCCTCAGACTTCTGCTCGGTAATAGGCTGATCATCGGACTGAACAGGTGAGGTCGGGGAGGTGCCCTTTGGTACCCAGTGAAGTTCACCCTTCTCATCCATGATCAATTGCAGTCCCAGTCTCTTCAACCTTCGAGCTTCAGCTTGTTCTTCAGCATCGTCAGCTACCAAGTCATCGAACTCGCTGACGTCATCCTCGGTGTCATCATATTCAGGCGAAGTTGGCTCCCATTTCGGACTGGCAGTGTCCATGTCATGTATGACACCCGCGTCATCTTTGTCATCCGAATCTGGTAGCTTCTCCTTACTGTTAGTGACACCTGCGTCATCATTGTCATCAGAATCTGGTAACTTCTCCTTGCTCCAGGACACAGCGCCTGTACCCGAATCTTCACTGTTCGTAGACGCTGAGTGTGTAGGCTTACGCCCCTGGTAGGGAATTCCATGATATTCATCATCGTCAATCACAATCGTCGGATTCCAGTACGCGATCCCAACGCGGCTAATCGGTAATGAGAATGGCGCTACCGGCGCCTTCAACTGAGTGGCGTCTTCTAGAAACCAGCCGCCGCCCCTATTACGCTCCCAGCGGCGTAGCGCACCAGAAGGGTGTACGATAATATGCTGCCAGCTATAATCAAGTCCAGGCTTTCGCTCCCCATAGTACGAAGTCAATGGCTCGGGAGTCCCCTTCCGAGCCCATTGCCATCTCACTGCCCCAGTATGCATAAATACAATATGCCAATCGAATGGCTTGGCCGGGCTATTGTTCCCTGGCACAACTCCTCCCCTCTTAGCTTGTTAGTACAAAGAGATGATAACTCAGAGTCATTTGTACAGCAGCTAAGATCCAGACACAGATCAGCCATGCTTATGGATGCGTGATATGCTTTTCTGATCGAACAGGTGCTCGAAGAGTTGGCGAAGCAATCCAGAGGGCAGAGGGTATACAGCAGCGGAGACTCCCGCTCCTTGTTGCCCAGGATGAGGCCCCAGTTGAGCAGTTTCCGGATGTGATCCCAGCGTCTGTTGGTGAAGGCAAGGAGTATCCATCGTACAGTACCGCAGGTCCACTGGAGGAGGCGACTGTGTCCAGATGCAAGTAGGCTTGCGGTAGCCAGTGCCATACATACAGTAAGAGCAATACAACGGAGTGGGTAACCGACGAACTACAGGTCGAAATCGCAGCGCAAAGGGAAACCTGCCCATCGGATTTTCCATAAACCAGTGCTTGGGTTTGAGGAAGTCGAAGATTTGGAGCGTACGGCGTACACAGGCATCAGCCTGTCGCAGTTGTCGCACCCCTGTGGTCTTAGCCTGACTGTATTCAGTGCACGGTGGGCTAGCCCAGATGACGTCAAAGTAACCAGGCGCGTAACGCTTGAAGTCCCAGTCCTGAACCTTCTCAGCGTAGGTAGGTTGCCAGCGAGGATCATGATCTACGGTGACCACGGTGCTCTTCGGATAACATGACAGGAAACTTCTCTCCACACTACCTGTACCACTGAAAAGTACTAGTAGTCGCAACTCGCGTGTCGAGACCACAGAGTCCAGAAGAGCCAGATGCGTCACAAAGGCGTCAGAGGAGCGACAGTATTGTTCCCAAGGTAGGCAGTTGTCCAGAGAAAGAGGTTCCCTTTCATCGGCGGTGTCCAGGAAGGTTAAAGCTCTGGCGCGTTCCCGCCTTTGCTTCCGCTGCATTCTGACCTCCTGTAAGGCTTTTTCGCGGGCTTGTCCTTCTCGGGATAGTCTCAGTTGTTCAAACTCTGTGAGCTGTTCGAGTTCACCCCCGTAGTTCAACGACTCGCGAGTCTTCCAGGAGTCATGAGCATTAGAGTACCCAGTCCAGCGAACCAGAAATTCTTCTACTTCCTTACCTCCTCTCGCAGGTTTCACTCTTCGAGCCAGAATCTTAGACACATGTGTCTGGGATTGTCCATCCACGAGAACCTTGGCAGGAGTAGGGGTTTGCTGACGCAGCGCAAAAGCTTCATCTGCAGTGCGGTATTCCTTGAGGCGATGCTGCGCAAAAACATCGTGAATACGCCATTTAGGGGGTAACTTGAGCCGATAAGCTACCGGAGCACCTCTGTCAATTTCGGGTAGCTCTCGCTGCTGGTCGCTGAAGAACCTCTCGGTGATGGGTAAGGGCCCGTGCCAGCGAGGTCCCAGCTTCCTGAAGGATTCGCGGTTCATGATATTTTCCGTGAGATGCTTGGCATCTACCCAGACCAAGTCTCCCAACTGAAAGGATTTGGCGGTGTGACGCTGGTCAAACTGATGTCGCTGGCGTTGCTGTGCCAGTTCTAGCTTAGTGCGGGCGTCCTCTAGTTGAGCCGCGAATTTACTAGCCATCTCGTGGGCAGTACCTTCTCCACCCTTGCGCCTGGAGTGTTGTCCAGCAGCGGCTTGCAGGAACAAATCCAGTTGCGACATAGGCGAGTGCCCCAAGACCAACTCGAAAGGGGTAAAGCCGGTTACATCGCTCCGCGTATCGTTTATGGCGAACTCCACGTTGGCACACCACAAATCCCAGTCCTCTGGATTGCTGCCTACGAAGGACCTCAGCATGTCTTCTACCACGCGGTTGGTATGTTCAGCTTGTCCGTCCGAACGAGGGTTATAAGGCGTAGTGGAGGCCACTTTGGTTCCCATAAGTCTCATCAATTCCTTCCACATAGCATCCTGAAAACGAGGGTCGCGGTCAGAGACAATCTTCATAGGGGTGCCATGTAGTTTCCAGATGTGGTCGAAGTAGATTCGAGCTATAACCTCAGCGGAGCTGTCCTGGAAGTTCAACGGGATGATGTGAACCATTTTGCTGAGCTTACACGTGAAAGTAGCAAAGGCATCGTGATTCCGCGCCGTGACTGGCAGTCCAGTAACAAAGTCCACACTGACCACTTGCCATAGTCGCGTAGGAATAGTGTGTGGGTTCAGCAATCCATCCGGGTAAGAATTTCTCGGTCGCACCGCTTGACAGATAGCACAAGATGAAACCCAGCGTCCCACATCTTCTGCTGCCCCTTTCCACCAGAAGCGTCGCAGGACTCGTTCCAGAGTTTTGTCCCTGCCCGCGTGTCCAGCGGAAACAGAGGCGTGCGCCTCTTGCAGCACTACCTCACGGAGTGGTGAATCTTCTCCCAGTACCAACTGATAGCGTCCAGCGCTCACCTTCCACAACACATTTCCCACCACGCAGAAGTCACGAGTGCGTTGATGCGGAGCTTCTTGGATTTCTTTCCTTAAAGTCTGTAGGGGGCCAGGTCGCCCATATTCCGCTTGCAGCGCTTTGAGAAACTGACCTCCTGATATCTGCTGATGCAGGTCTCGAACGCTGGCCGCTTCTCCCGTACGCACGATAGGAGGAGGGGAACTCGTCTTCCTTTCCCGCTTGACACGCTGTCGAGCTGGCGGAGCGTACACCACTAGCAGGGGCCAAGGGAGATCCAGAAGGACTCCATCCGGGGCAGCGAACATCTGCACAGGTTCTCCTTGAGCGTCATGGGTAGGAATAATGTACTCCACTCTCATTCCCGCAGATCTGAACAACTGCCGCCACTGTGGCATGCGAGACTGAAAGTCAGGAAGGACAAAGAGAGCTGAAGTATTCTCAGGGTCCAGACGCCATTCTTCCACATATCTCCTCAGTACGGCCTCGATGGTCAAATGGTTGGAGGAGAAGGGAGGATTGCACCAGACGTTCAACCCTCGCCAGTTTTCCTTCAAGCAGTCCGTCCAGTAGCGGTTGACCTGACGATTCTTTCCTCCCAAGTCGCAACAGGCGTCCACCTCGAAAGGTCCATATTCTTGACTCAAGAAGTCGAACATGTCCGCACGGAACTTCCAGTCCTGTCGGTCGCTGGGCTCCAGGAGTCTGGTTGAGGCCTCGCTGCACTTTGGCGTTGCTGAGTAGTCAACAGGGGTCTTCCTGGGAGAAGGAGGCGAGGATGCTGTCAGTTTGCCAGAGCGCGTCTGAACTGCCAGGGTTGCTTCCTCGTACCCGGTTTCGGCCAGCTGCAGGGTATGTAAGGCGTCCATCCAGAGTTGAGGGGAGTCCATCCAGGTGAGAGTCCCACTGTACGCGAGAACTGGTTCCGGATCTTTGGTCTTGGCGCTGTTGGACTTGCGCTCCTTCAACTTGTTGGGATCTACCACTCCCAGGGGCGCACGTCCTTGGCGAGACTCTTTACCAGCGGCAGGTCGAAACTTGTTGGCAGTGTCTGCGGCTGAAGGAGGTCGCTGCGGTTTCCCAGTAACCGGGTGCACAAAGCCAGCTTCTACCAGTCCTTCTCTCGCGGAAATTTCCTTGTAGTCGGGTCGCCTGGACAGAGCGTCTGGAACCCAGAGTAGCGCCCCAGGAATGTACTCCATCTCGGGTACCCCTACCTCCACTAGATCCATGTACCAACGGGCTTGGCGTCGGCTGAGAGGTTGTCCGGGTGCCATTAACCAGACTAGGGGCTTATGGTCACCCTGCAATTGGAACTCGGTCCAGATGAGGTAGTGTCGCCAAGTTTGAGTAGTGCAGTGATGGAGAGCGCAGAGTTCTCTTTCGCCAGCATGGTAGTTCTGCTCGGCTCCATTAAACTGTCTGCTTTCAAAGGCGATGGGTTGCAATCCATTTCCTACGTCTTGCATCAGTACTCCCCCCAGCGCCACTCCACTGGCGTCAGTTTGTACCACGAAAGGATGCCGTCCTTCGGCCGCCGCTTTCATATCGGGTAGCGCCAGAGTGGGTGAAGAACATAGCGCCTTCTTAATCTCCTCGAAGGCCCAACGCTGCATGGGTCCCCATAGCCAAGCGACATCCCCTTTGGTGAGCTGAGTCAAGGGTTGTGCTACTTCAGAGAAGCCCAGCATGTACCGCCGGTAGTACCCAGCCAACCCCAAAAATTGGCGCACATGCGTGGCGTTTTCCAGAGCGGGCCAGTCCCTGATGGCGGCCAACTTGTCATGTTGAGGTTGACTTCCTTCCCGTGAGATAACGTGCCCCAGAAAGCGTATCTGGGTCTGCAGTAGTTGACACTTAGACTCCTTGAGGTAGATACCCTGGTTCTCACAGACTTCGAGAAATTGCTGGAGATGGGAAAGATGCTCCTCCAAGGTGTTGCTGAAGAGGATACAATCGTCCAGGAATATTCTTACAAAAGGAAGATGTCCCAGAGCTCGCTGCATGCGTCTCTGATAGCAAGAAGGACTGTTGGTCAACCCCATGGGCATCACCAACCACTCATACGAGCCATAGGGAGAAGTGAACGCCGTCTTTTCCACATCCTCAGACGCCATAGCCATCTGCCAGAACCCATCGACTGCATCGAAGGAGGAGAAGTACTTGGCCCCATGCATGGAGTCGAACAACTGCTGAATGTCAGGAAGTGGATATTTGTCCTTGACGGTCAGGCTGTTGATGGCTCGGAAATCGCAGACCATTCTGAGTACTTCAGGTTTCCCAGGCTTGGGAACCATCAGCACTGGTGCAGCGAACGGACTTGAGGAAGGCCTGATGTAGCCCTTGCTCAGGAGTTCATCCAGGCGTTCTCGCAGTTGAGTCAGCTCCACCATGGACATCTTATAGGGCCTCTTAGCGGGCGCGATACCATTCCATCCCTCTTGCAGTCTCACATGGGCCACTTCATCTTTTCGCAGAGCGTCAAAGTTGGGCAGCGCTTCGCGAATTACTCGAGGTGAAAAGGACTCGATCAGCTTTTGAAACTTCTTTCTCCACTCGGGGGAGATTGAAGGGTCCTCCAAACTCTCGCTGGTGGCCATCGCTGATAACATCGAAGTCCCTACCAAAGGTGTCGCATAGGCCACTAAGATGTCGTGGGGTGTCGCGGTACTGTCCATTCCCGCATATCTGCGCCGATAGGCTTTGATCTCCTTGGTCGCTTGGGCCGCAGATAACATTACCATCGGTTCCAGAGCCATCGCGGTTCTCTCGCCTTTGCGTGTGGAGCTACGCCCCGGCGAACATCCCTGTATCCGCACGGATTTGCCATGATGGCGAAACTTGACTGATCCCCACCCATCATAGTCCAGCGTGACCGGCGAGAGGTGTCTCAACCACCTTCCTCCGAGTACAATGTCCACCTTGATGCCCCGAGGAAGTACTCGCATCTTGATGACCTCGGAGTAAGTCCCCTCTGAAGTCTCGGCGGTCAGCTTGCCGTAAGCGACTTGCGCAGAGGTCTGCACTGACGCATCCGCCAGGGTAACGTTCAGCGGCATTCCATTAGTGCGAACTGTGAGGTTCAATCTCTTGACGCACTCACTGGAGATGAATTCATCCGAGGCCCCAGAATCCACTAGCACGCGCACTCGCTGTCCCTTCAGCAAGGCCCAGAACACCAATAGCAGCGTTCCCTCTTTGTCCCGAATCGCAGTTAGCTGACTGTCCTGGTTCCACATTACTTGACCATCGCGTCGCAGATGTGCACAGATGGCTGCTCGCACTGGGTGATGCAAAGGTACGCGCTGCTTAGACCGGATAGGTCTTGTGCGCGGTGGTGCAGGCTGAGAACGATGATCCGGACCAAAGTACCATCCACCTTCGAGTTCGCGATCTGCTTGTAGCTGTCGCTCCTTGGCGCGTCGCTCCTGTCCTTGAGCGCGTCGTCTGGCGCGGCTCTGCGTGCGGCTTTCCAGAGGGTAAGAGCGAAGAGGGTGGATGGAAATCTCTTCCTCCTCTTCCTCCCCAGAGCTATCTTCTGGTTCGGACTTTGGAGTGAAAGAGGGGGTTTCTTCTTCCCGCGGTGCCGCCTGAGCGTCGGTGACGTTCGCTGGTGCTGCCACTGCTTCATTACCTTCCAGGATCGGCCGCAGACGATGGCGGTGCTGTTTCTGAATGGTTAGTAGCAGTTCCAGGTGGGTTTCCTCCTGGATGGTTTTCAGGGGAGTCGGCTCCACTCCTTCTGTCACCGTTGTCAGCACACTTGGATTGTTCTCCGATCTGGCGATGGCCAGCTGTCGCTCCATCAACTGCTGCGTGAAGTTGAGCGACCGCTGGGAGTCCTCGAGGTCTGAAATGTCCCCAGAAGTTGCGGGCTGCGAACTGGATGGAGATAAGGTTAAATCCAGAGTTGTCGCTGGATTCGCCTCTGATGGTTCCGCTGAGTCCAGGGAGAATGAATCACTTGCTGTTGATGGTAGGGTCAGGTGAGCCGCCTCTTCCGCAGCTTCCCTTTCTCGCTGGTTCCATTGGTGCACCCGGTATAGACTGCACCAGGCGTCTGGAATTCCTACATCTCCACCAGAACCTGGGATAGTACCGCACTCGGTCTCCAGAGATAGCTGAACTGCTCCTTCGGTTATCGTCAGGTCAGGGGTGACCTTCCCATGCCATCTGTACCAGCGGCGGCGATATCTGCGCCACCCTTCGGGTACCCATGCATCTCTCCATTTCTCATTCTCCTTTACCAGCGCTGCCGCGGCTATGTGCTCCGGGTGCGTCATCTCTCTCCAAGCGCGCGTGCGATCCGCCAGTGACTCCGCTCGAAGTCCTGGGGGTTCCTCTCCCAACCTCGTAACCTCTGCCTCATGCTGCAGTCGGTCTCGTACAGTCCTCGGAATTCTGCTGCGAGGTTTTCCAGTGCGCTTGCGCGCTGCGCTCGTAGGGCGCTCTGCGCTTGGGGTTGACGCCCTTTCTGCCCAGGTTGGACACGCTGCTGGTCGAGACGTCGAAGGAAACACCTCAGGTCGAAGTTTAAAAGGTGGGGGTTCGGAAGCTGGGCCAGTTTTTGAAGTTCCACCCCCTTCCTCCCCACTGTCGTCCAGAGGGTGTGAAACCGCGGGTAGCGTTACATCCTGAATCCGCTGCCTCAAGGCTCGCATACGCTCCACCGGAGCTTTTCTCGGTACCCGCGGTCGAGGAGTGTTCCGCCAGGGGGTGTTGAGTGGGTTGAAGGTCCACTGGGTCTCCTCTCCCTCATCCTCATCCAGTGCTGCCAGTACTGATGCCTCAGGGTTAGGGTTAGGGTTAGGGTTAGGGTCTGTGGGGTCAACGCGGGGCGTTTCGCCACGCTCGCGTTGTGGAGCCCGACGGCGATCACCAGTTCCAAGGGAGCGATCTACACTGAACATAACGGGAGGCTTGGAGCGCTCAGGCGACGAAGTGGGTGACCTTCGTGGCGACCGCTGATGGCGCCGGGACACTAAGTGATGTTCTCGCCGGCCCTGCTCGGTGGAAAGGTTCGCTGTATAAACAGCGGTACTGGTCAACGAGGGTTCATCCCGTAGGGTTCTGGTTCTGTCGAGATGGCGCTGTCGCCTCTGATCAGCAGACCAGGTGAATCCGTACCCTCGAGCGGCCAGAGGGTCGGGGGGTGGCGGAGGCTCTTTCTGGATATTCCCCCGGTGGTGGGCGAAGGCTGTACTCCTTGCCCAGGGGCGGTTACCCATACCGCCCTGTCGCCGGCGTCCCGCCGGCAGGAAGACACTCAGTCCTCCTCTTCCGCAGATTGCTGACCCGAGGAGGACGCTGCGGCCGATTCCTCGTTCTGAAAATACTCCAGCGCTTCCGCTTCCTCTTCCAAATCCTCCCACTCTGTTTCCAGCGCTGCGATATGAGATTCATTTGCAGCGCGGCGGCGTGCCAAACGAGCTGGGGCGTCAGCAATCCAGGCTCGTTTCTTGGCCTCGTCGGGACAGTTAGCCCATAAATGGGAGTCAGAGTTGCAGACGTAACATCGGCGTGGCGGCCTGGTCAATCCCGCCGGGCTGGGCGGCACGGCGTGCTGCACCCTGAGGTCGGCGGGGTGGGGGTCAGTAGCATCTTCCTCCCCAGCGTCCTGCACGGCGTTAAGTCTGGAGGACGAGCGACCATTCCTCCAGGCAGGACTTCGGTTCGCAGGTGCTGAGGCGGGAGAGGTTCGTGCTGCGGTCAGAGCTTCACTGCGCTCCAATTTGGTGGCCACAGTGATGATATGCTGCAGCGCGGTGGATCAGGGATGATTGCTTTCCCAATCCGCTGGACTTTGCAGATCCAACCGATCCTCAATAAGGCGATCCATGACAGCTTGCTTCAGTCGCAGTCCAGACCAGAACTGATATAATAGCTGCTGTTGGCTGATGGCGTGGCAGTTGGGCATGGCGTCTGCCAATAACTGGACTACCTCGTGCCAGGATACCAGACGAGTAGCGAACAAACGCGCAGTCTCTTCTCGTCGCTGCGCCATGCGCATCACTGTCCCCGCTAGTCCTACCAGCGCGATGTCATCCAGTACGCTCCTGGCTACGTCGGCCAGGAAAGGCGCCAAAGTGGCGTAACGCCGGTTCCAGGCCTCCGAGTTCATCATCCCACCTTGCTTGAGAAAAGTTAGGGATCGCGGCTGTAGTTTGCGTTGAGCCACTTCCTTCAAGATCTCCGGCATGGTGATCATGGTTAGGTCTAGGCGATAAGCACTCATGCGACCCAGGGCGAAGGTGACTACGCCCATTGACAGAAAATTGACCAGCGCTTCAGAAAAAGGTGGAAGCGCGGCAATATCTGCGTCAGTGGTGATTAGGTCAGCGGAGGAGGGGTACATAGGAATGTCTCTGATCAGCTTGAGCACATCAGCCACTGTCTTGGATTCTCGGTAGACATCACTTGGGGAAGCCGCTCCCATAAGATCGTGGTGCCCTGGGAATTGAGAAAGGCGCTGGTCTACTGGCAGGAGTCCCGGGGCCGCTGGCAAGGAATTTCCAGGCGATCTGTACTCTGCTGCGCTGGGAACACCAGAGGGAAACCGATTGACGCCCAGTCTAGCCGGGACTGTGGCGGGAGTTGGTTGGTTGCCAGCCGCCATTCCTCTAAACAAGTACGCCTCGGAAGATGAAAATGCTGCCCAGATTTGGAGTCCTAGGGGGTCAAATTCTGTCAGCTCGGACTCTAAGGCATTTTCCGCGATGGTTACCCATGAGTACAAGGGCAGGCGTCTCTGCTGAGTTCCGGTACGGCTTTCCGCGCAACGCCGCGCTTCATCCACTTGCGTTTTCTCCACTTCCAGAGTGAAAGCGTCACTGTCCTCAATCTCAGTCAGGCGCACAGGAGTATGCACTGACCCATGCTGCGCCAGGTCTTGGATGTCCACTCCGATGTGCCGCATAGTCATCCAAATCCGATTGGTATCGGTTATGAAGTGACTGGCGCTTCGAGGCATGGTTGGCAGTCGGTAAGAGTATTGTGCCTCAGCGCCGTGGCTGACAGTAACTGCGGAGGAAGAGGACAGGTGATTTCTCAACCAGAAGGAGGCTCCTTCTAAAGTCCATAACAACACATCTAGACGCCGGTGTCGTGGTTCACCATTGTCTGAAGGCGGGGGCGAGTTTCCTGGTGACGGTTGATCAGGCTCAGCGGAGTCAGAGGGCGATGAGCCGGTAGCCGGTGGATCTGGCTGAAATGGTGCCGGCGCCGGATGAGCCGGTGCCGGAGCCGGCTGGGCCGGTGTTGGAGCCGGTTGAGCCGGGGCGGGAACCGGTTGAGCCGGTGCTGGTACCAGCCAGGGACCTGATCCAGCTGCTGGCGCCGGTGCACCTGGTAAACCGCTCGCCCATCCTAAGGTGTGCTGGTAGGGCGTCATAGGTGGAGCGCCCACTGCTGGTAGAACTGAAGTCTGATGTGGATAGTGTTGGAGCACTTGCTGATGCAGATTTTGCATGTACTCTGATACCTCTAACATCATCTGATTCTGCATTAGGGATTGATGCTGAGAGTTCAGTGCGGGGACAGAGGCATCTGAGGGCGTTCTGGCTGAGGCGGGGTCAGAGAAGAGTGCTCTGCGCTGTTCTGCCAGGCGCTGCTGGTTCTGTTCCCATCTCTGATGGCGCCTCTCCCGGCGAGAAAGCTGGTTCACTGAGTCTGAGTTCGGAGGTAAGTTTCTGACTGGAATTCTGCTGAGGACATCTGCTTGAGAAGGGGGTTCGATGACTGGAAGAGGAGGCGGCTGGTAGGCTGCGAGTCCAACGCCACGCCTGAGTGCGAGGTCGGCGTAACTGACTGAGCTGACTGTACTGACTGGCTGCTCCGTAGTTGTTGAGGTCAGCGAGGTAGTCAGAGGGCTGGACTCGCGGTTCAACAGGGACTCGAGCATATCCGTATCCGTAGCTGCCTCCGTAGTCGCCTGAGTCAGTGAAGGAGTCAGTGAGGTTGCCTCGCTGTCTATCTCGGACTCAAAAGTCACCGATAACCTTGCCAGAGCGTCACCGATCACCTTCTCAAGCAGAGGGATCCGTAGCGGTATCCGTAATCGGTGAGGTCAGCGAGTTACCGGTCACCTTCTGCGTAAGCGTTGAGGTCAGCGAGTCACCGATCACCTTCTCCGTAAGCGGCGATGTCAGCGAGTGCCCAGAACATGCTATGCTTATGTGGCGTGGGCCACCTGTCAAGCCGGAGCCACCTGTCCTCCCCGCTGCCCCCACCTCCCCGTAGCTTGTTGAGGAGGGAGTTGGATGCATTGAGTGTGCTATGAGTTCGCCAGCCATGCTTTGGTGCGTGTCCTCTGACCTCCCCGCTGCCCCCACACCCCCTTGGTTAGGGCGCGGAGTCCAGGCGAGATTCTCACCCGGCTGCTGGCGCTGTCGCCAGTTGGCCACATCAGAGCGGGAGGGAAATTGACGAAGTCCTGGTTTCTGCTCATTCGCCTCATTCTGCATGTCCTGCTCACATGCTGCAATTTTGACCTCGGTCATTTCGCGCACGGCGATCGGGTCGCGAGGTGGTCGGTCAGCCGGTAGAGGTTGTCCCACAGAGGCTGCTCCCGCGGACTCAGCCTGAAGCGCGTTCTCGGTGAATGGCGTGGGCAGCTGGCCGTGCGGGGAGGTCATCACCGTAGCTCCAGACCAAGTGTGTGGAGTCCTGTAGGAGTTCAAAGGACTTCGCGGTCTTGGAGCTGGAGGACTCATGTCGCGCGTCCGTGGTGGGCTCCTGCGGCGCGGCGGTGGCGGGGTCCGGTCTCGAGTCCGAAGCGGGCTTCGCTGGCGCGGAGCTGGAGGGCTGAGGTCGCGGCTTCCTGGCAATCGCAGGATGCCAGGGGAAGGAGAGGTCAAGTTGACATACCGCTGGGGAGTCGCCCTCATGTTTCGCCCTGCACCAGGGGTGTCAACAGTCAGCACCCTTGGTGACGCCGCTCTTGCATGACGCAGGGGCGGATTAGGGTGCGGTTTAGGTACCGTTACAGCCTCCTCCAGGGAAGGTGTCACACAAGCGGTTCCAGAGTCCAGAGCCAGAGGAGTCACGCTGTTAAACTCAGTAGCATCAGCTGACAGGGTCGACTTCTTCTTGGGAATCTGGAAGCTTGGCGCACCTGCTGCTGTCGCAGCCGGTGGCGGCTGACCCGGAGAGGGCGCCTTGTAGGTGCCCTTCGCCCCCTTGCCAGTGGTCCCAGTGGCGGCAGCGCCTCTCGTGCTGCGCTGGCTGGCCTGTCGTCCCCTTGTACGCCGAGGAGTCGACGTAGGCGACGTTGGAGGTGAGCGTCCCGTGTTAGCGTTTTGCATCATGTCGAAATTAAGAGTGACAAAGTGCAAATCTGACCGTTGGGGAAGTCAAATCTGTCCAATTTGGCAAATCCCCCCAGAACACTCAGAAAAATATTTCCTTGTAGCAGTGGAAGTCGTGGTGAATAACGAAATATGCTTTCCAGAGTGAAATGCAAGTTTTGGTGGCCAAATTTCAAAAATGGAGTGTCGATCGGCTAATTTCGTTTGGCTAATTTCATCTTGGCGGCCATCCCGGAGCAATCCAGACTAATTGGCCAGGACCCAGTATTGGAGACTATTTTTTTCCTTCAAAGGATATAAAAAAAATGGAAAACTATCCTTCTGGGCTCCCGTTTCCTTCTATGTAGTCTGCTGGGCTCAAATTGGTCTAATTCTTGCTCTGCCGTGCCGGTTGGCCATCCGAATTTAAAATGTAGCGATCTATGAGGACCCAGGTCTCGGGGCCAGGTTCCAAACGACAAAAAACTATCAAGAAACGTCTAGAATTTTTGTGCCTACGTTAAAACGGTCTCCGAGGTCCTCTTTTTCTCAATCTGCCACTGATCCACTTTTCACTCTCCGTTCGGGTCAATCTGGCTGTTAATCCCGGTAGATCTGAGTTGCTGGCGGCTTCTTTTCCCACTTTCTGACCACTTTGCAGCATAACAGTTTTGAAAAATCGCCTGTTTGCATGCAGGGTGAAAGTCAGGGGGCAAAAAGGGCGCAGAGCAATACCACTTCCAAGTGAAGACTTCTTGAGCACGTGACTGTATCCGAGCCTGAGCTCAAGGGTCAGTCAGAGGTAAATCTTGCTTCAATCTTGGGGCACAGGTCCGTAGTCGGCAATTTTGCAGTGTACAAAATTGCAATGTTCTAGATAAACAGTTGAACAAGGCTACAATTCAAGCAATTGCAATATCTTTATGGCAGGAAAGATTGACCAGTAAATTAACAGGTTGAGCAACAGCTCCTCCAAATAGTTACTTCAAGTTAGAACAGCCTCCAAATGGGCAATATTCAAGTCTTATACTTTCAAGGCGCGCAGTTCATATTCTCTAATCGATCTGTCCCATGTCGGCTGGCATATCATCATCTGCCACCTATACAAATCCTAATCAGAGAATCTGCATTTGGACAATCCTAATCAAGACAGTTGATTTCATTGTCCCTTGCTGATCTTTGCTTTCTTCCTACGAGGAGCCACGTCAAGCCCTTCTTCTTCATCACTGTCACTTCTTATGGAATACTTCAATTGAGTTATATACTCATGTGTCAAACATCTCGGATATTTCCTAGGTTGCCTCTTCGTCTCTTCAGACACCCCAGCCTTATTCTCACCCATTGAAGTCAATCCAGTATCTGACCCATAAGGTTTCTTTGGTGGTGCATGAACAGTCTCCACCACAGAGGCTGGGGCATCCTCAGATATGGCCTCAGACTCCTGCTCGGTGATAGGCGGATCCTCTGGCTGAACAGGTGAGGTCGGGGATGTGCCCTTTGGCACCCAGATAAGTTCACCCTTCTCATCCATGATCAATTGCAGTCCCAGTCTCTTCAACCTTCGAGCTTCAGCTTGTTCTTCAGCATCGTCAGCTACCAAGTCATCGAACTCGCTGACGTCATCCTCAGTGTCATCATATTCGGGCGAGGCTGGCTCCCATTTCGGGCTGGCAGTGTCCATGTCATATGTGACACCCGCGTCATCGTTGTCATCCGAACCTGGTAGCTTCTCCTTACTGTTAGTGACACCCGCGTCATCATTGTCATCAGAATCTGGTAACTTCTCTTTACTCCATGACACAGCGCCTGTATTCGAATCGTCACTGTCTGTAGGCGCTGAGTGTACAGGCTTACGCCCCGTGTAGGGAATTCCACGATATTCGTTATCGTCAATCACAATCGTCGGATTCCCGCGCCCAATGCTGCTGATCGGTAATGAGAATGGCGCTACCGGCGCCTTCAACTGAGTGGCGTCTTCCAGAAACCAGCCGCCGCCCCTATTACGCTCCCAGCGGCGTAGCGCACCAGAAGGGTGTACGATAATATGTTGCCAGCTGTAATCAAGTCCAGGCTTTCGCTCCCCATAGTACGAAGTCAATGGCTCGGGAGTCCCCTTCCGAGCCCATTGCCATCTCACTGCCCCAGTATGCATAAATACAATATGCCAATCGAATGGCTTGGCCGGGCTATTGTTCCCTGGCACATCTTACGTTTAATCTGACTTTAGACAACCGTGAACCCTACCTCACTGTGCCTCTGACATCTTTCTGGCAGTAAATATATTGCCAATATATCTACTTTCTTATAATTGATGTTGTTTTTATTGCTGAGACTTCTGCAGGAGTTGGCCGCTGCATCCACTGGTCTATCTACTGCCGCAACTCTAGCCCACACTCCCCATCTCAACGTCATTTTGATAATGGATACGCCAGTCAGACCACGCACACGCGCTAGGGCGCGTAAATTAGCAACTATTTTCGATGATGTTGGGGCATTAAACTCGGCTACCCCCACAACGCCGCATTTGGCTTCGGCTGACGAGTCGGCTGCGGCTGCAACACTCGTGCAGCGGTTGCGCAAAGATTCTTTTGATGTTCAATGCGCAAAGACAGCAGCAACTAAGGTTTTGGGAGACAAGACGGCAAAATTTCATGGCAGTGAGGCGTCGGCTTCGGACATTTTTTCACAGCTGATCTCCGAGATTAAGCAGCTTTTCACGCTGCAGTCACAGGCATTTGCACCCCTGTTTGAGCTGACTGTTGCTGATGTCCCTGTCATGCCTGCTGCCAATGAGCTCCTGTACTCTGTGCTGTTGCTGTTGACTGCGCCAGGGTCTCCTGCCCGTAATTGGGTAGAGGCTTCTGGAGCCGATGTTCCTGCTGATGGCAAACGTGCCACCCTCGAGGTGGTGCGTATGCTTGCTGATGATTCGACTCCATTCGAGTCTTTTGCTGAGCTGCTTGAGGTGAGAATCTCGGATGAGCATGACCCTGACTCTGGCATTCGTCTTTTTAACAGTTGTCTTCGGGATGCACAACGTCTGCAGACGCTGCCCGAAGACGCTGTTAAGAGACAATTCCTCTCTGCCCTGTCTGGGCCGGCTTACGCCACGCTGGTTGACTCGTTTGCTCGAGCTGACCAGCGTGCGGCTGTGACTCTGCTCACCCTGCAGGCACGCGTGCGCGAGCAGTACCGCTGCGGGCGGCTCTCGGGCAAGCGCACTGCAGGGCGCCCCATGTCTGTAGCATCTTGCACCACTGACACTGGCCTGGCTTCGGCCATTGGGCGGCTCAGTTCTCAGTTGGTCAAGTTGCAGCGGGATGTGGATTCCCTTAAGAGGGGTGGCTCCAAGCCGCCCCCTGGGAAGCACACTCCGCGCAATTTCCACCGACCTGGAGTGCAACCACTTGCTCATTCCGCCTCTAAGGAGGTGGCTTTTGACAAGCGGCCTGGCACCTTTGTCCCAACGTGCAGGCACGAGAAGTGCCGCGCCGTTGGGTCGAAGCATTGGCTCAGTGAGTGTCCTCACAAGGACACTCACCCGTTGTCCATCTCGGCATCCTACTGCCAAGCCGTCGAGTCTTATGACTCCGACGTGCTTGCCCTTCGTTTTCAGCGGTATTATGACGCTGGGGATGAAGGGTCCATGGAGCACTTGTGTGCTCTCGTGGGGCAACCTGAAATCTGTGAACTGTCTGCACACTCCTTTGCTCCAGAGCCTACGGCTCTGCAGCAGTTCAAGGATGCTGCTGCCTCTGTTGAGTCTGCACCTGCTGAGCATCTCTCTATTAGCCGTGTTGCATTTGCTGCGGTCAGCGGTCCGCTTGTTGGTGGTGTTGCTGAGCCGACCACTGACAAGCAGCTGCTGCCGAAGGCCTCTGCACCTGTGCATGGCGAGCCGGTTGACTTGCATGAAGTCAACCGTGCCACCTTTGTGCCGCCGTCTGCCTCTCTGTCTCTCGGCCCGATGGCTCCTGCTGACAGTTCTTTCAGAACATTCAACACTGTCCACCCTGACTGGTTTGACATTGACCCTGAGCCTGTTGATGTCTGTGACTCCGATGATGATGGGGAGGGCTCCAACTACCCTCCTGGTGTCTGCCTGACTGAAATTGAGGGGGCGGGTGCACCGCCGACGACTGCAGCGTTTCGGCGGTTCGGAGTCCCCAGAGGCTCCAAGCCATTTGGCATCGGTGAATTTGCACTCACTCTTTTCATGGTGGCTACGTTTCTGTTCAGTGCTACGGCGATGCCGACCCTCGTGGTCGGCGGTGGTGTCAGGGGCCTGGTTGAGCCCGGAGCCACTTACGGCTACGATTCACTACGGTCCCATGAAGCACTACCGGATTCTCTTAACCCGCCTACGGTGCCTGCTGTTTCGTCGTTGCCGCTGCAGGATGTGCCGCGGTTCTTTTCTCAATCGACCTCGGCTACTTACCAGTCTGATGGTTTTGCCACTCCACTCTGGGATCCGCCTGACCCGCTTGGGTCTGGTGGTGTCAACATTTATGATGTCTCTTCTCGATTGACTTCGGATGCTTTTCTTGATTGGAATCCGTCACCTGAACTCGGCTCTGCCGACCAGCTTTACAGTGGCTAGAGTCTGCTTATTTCAAATCCTGGAGGTGTGATTAGCCTTAGCCGCAGTGGTGGGTTGTGCCGGGACAAGTCCCCGGGCACCCAGCTAGAAGTATATCTGTTTCCAGTGAAGTGCTGTTTGTTATCTGTTTAGTTAGCTCCGCTTGCCTAGCCCTATTAGCTACGGTCACGGCTCCGGGTGGTGTGCTGGACTTTAGGTTCAGGGTTATTATTATGGGCTCTGATAGCCCCTAGCCTGACCTGTCTCTGATCGGAACCGTGACTCCGCTAGTAGCTAGGATGACAGTACAGTAGTACTGTACTGTCAGTCATTATTTCGTCTTTGGACTTTAGGTTCAGGGTTATTATTATGGGCTCTGATAGCCCCTAGCCTGACCTGTCTCTGATCGGAACCGTGACTCCGCTAGTAGCTAGGATGACAGTACAGTAGTACTGTACTGTCAGTCATTATTTCGTATTATCCGGGTTTCCGAGATGCAT
>LGRX02010646.1:0-23084 GCA_001247695.2 Cymbomonas tetramitiformis
CTCTCCCTTGCTGGCCGGCACCGTGCACGTGGCCTCTCTCTTGCTGGCCGGCGCCGTGCACGTGGCCTCTCTCTTGCTGGCCGGCACCGTGCACGTGGCCTCTCTCTTGCTGGCCGGCACCGTGCACGTGGCCTCTCTCCCTTGCTGGCCGGCACCGTGCGAGTGGCCTCTCTGCCTTGCTGGCCGGCACCGTGCACGTGGCCTCTCCCTTGCTGGCCGGCACCGTGCACGTGGACTGCCTCTTCCTGGCCGGCGCCGTGCACGTGGTCTCTCTCTTGCTGGCCGGCACCGTGCACGTGGCCTCTCCCTTGCTGGCCGGCACCGTGCACGTGGCCTCTCCCTTGCTGGCCGGCACCGTGCACGTGGCCTCTCTCTTGCTGGCACCGTGCACCGTGCACGTGGCCTCTCCCTTGCTGGCCGGCACCGTGCCACGTGGCTCTCCCTTGCTGGCCGGCACCGTGCACGTGGCCACTCTTGCTGGCCGGCACCGTGCAGTGGCGTCTCACTGCTGCCGGCGCATGCGTGGCCTCTCTGCTGGCCGGCACCATGCACGTGGCCTCTCCACTTGCTGGCCGGCACCGTGCACGTGGCCTCTCTCTTGCTGGCCGGCACCGTGCACGTGGCCTGGGCCCGTGCTGGCCTCACTTGGCCATGATGCGTGGCTCTCCCTTGCGTCCGGCGCCGTGCACGTGGCCTCTCCCTTGCTGGCCGGCGCCGTGCACGTGGCGTCTCCCTTGCTGGCCGGCACCGTGCACGTGGCGTCTCTCTCTTGCTGGCCGGCACCGTGCACGTGGCCTCTCCCTTGCTGGCCGGCGCCGTGCACGTGGCGTCTCCCTTGCTGGCCGGCACCGTGCACGTGGCGTCTCTCTCTTGCTGGTCGGCACCGTGCACGTGGCCTCTCCCTTGCTGGCCGGCACCGTGGGGGAGGCTTCAATGCAGCCTTGCCTCTCATTGGTGCACAACTACCATGCAGTCCAAGGGGATGATGGTGAAGCGTGCTCTGAGCAACAGCAACCGAGACCAAGACGGAGCAGACTTTGTCGCCGGCAAAACACGTGCACACGATGCGTAAAGCGGACGGTGATAAGGACCTCCGGTGAATGTGCCTCTGCACCTACACGGTGCTCGCTTTTGCGCCCTCTGGGAGGCCGGACATGGGCACGGCGCTGCAGCGGGCAAACGTGCTTACGGACGAGGACGGCGCGAAGGTGGTGTTGACGAAAGAGAAGGGCAGCAATCACAAAGTGCCGAAGAGGAGATTGTCCATCCCGTGGTGGGGGCTGGAGCAAGTGATACAAGCTCTTGGAGCTCTGGACACTATACTGGGATGAGGCCTGGCAGCATGTGATACCGGGATGGAACCCACCGGTCGGTGTGCCTGGCAGCTATTGGAAGCTGCCATGGGAGCGGCCCAGCTTGTCGGTCTCTGACATGGACGTGGACAACGAGTGACTGCAGCTGGCGTTGAGCAGTGTGGGGTCCCTCCCCATAGAGGGAAGGCACTTCTCAGCTCACAGTACGAGAAAAAGGTGCCGCAAAGTGTGCCATGGTAATGAGTGTGATACTCCAGAAGGTGTGCTACCTCGGTGGGCGGACACACCTTTCCTCGGCAGTACAAGCTGACATCGACCCGACGGCGATGCCGGACCGTGCGATGCGCAGCTATTTTGGGTAGCTGGCTCCGACGGGTGTGGCTTATCCTTGGGCCGATTCCCTTCGCATCATGTACCCATAGAAGATAGGCTGCAGTGTGTACCCACAGAAGGGATCGAAGGATTTCGCACACACTTTAGGACACTTATCTGGATTCTCCGGAGCTCACTAGTCGGAGCTCACCAGTGAAGAATGGGAACCCCTATGCCTTACTGAGCTACCTGAGTCCCTCTGCAACTGTACCGCCGGCGCGCCGCTGTCGTGTCTCTGGAGCCGGTTCACCTCTGCCCCTCTGCTGCTCGAGTCATCTCTCCAGATTTGTGTGGGTGTGGGTTGTGCTTGGACCAACTCCTTTGGCATCACATAACTAGAAATGATCGACTGCACTACTGCGGGTGTGGGACTACTGTGGGTGTGTGTAGGAGCACTGTTGAGGCAATGTGCGGAATCTGTGACATGGCATTGCGATCGAGTGAACAAAATAATATTTAAATGGAGCCCGTGGAATTTTAATGGTTGCAAAAGATCGACCTGAGCCCTTGCCACTGACTGTGGCAGTGTCGGATCGAACTATGCGAGAGTTGCCATGACAAGTGCATAAGTAGTGCCCGAACAGACACGGAGTCAGCTCTGCTCTTTTGCACATTCGACCTCACCCAACCCAGAATCTCTCTGCTGTTGCAATGGGCATTTCACAAATATTGAAGATTTAAAAATACGCTTTCACGAAGTTTGGCTGGTAGCTTAGCTACAACACCAGCTAGAAAAAAGCTATTGATTCAGTGAATGTTATGCAGTGTGCCTTTTGGCAGTGAGATCGAGTGTACAAAAGAAAGATGGGGAGTTGGGGTGACTCTGACCTGTAAACTGGGATTCCACAAGGTCCCCATCCAGCAAGCAGCATCTTTGTGTTCACAGTTCCTGTGCATAAAATGAAAAACGCCGTGAGTCATGAGAACCCATTAGCGTCTCGATTTGTAACGATTTATCGTGATCTTGTCGTCATGAATATCTGGGTCATAAGGGCTCTTAGCGTCCTGAAATTCTCAAGCACATAAGTTTAAAGTGAGTGAACGCCCCCCCTCCCCGTAGAACGTAGCTCACTAAAATACGCCTTGCAGGACGTAGCTCAATGATATACTTTCGCCCGCGCTTGAAGCCTGCAAACCCTAAATCTGCAAATGCAAGAGACAAATTAATATGAACAAGGCTGATGCCATGGCACCCTGCCATGAGAGTCCCATTGCCTTACGTTCTCACACAAACTCTTGAACGTATCAAGCAAAGGACTACCAACATTGCGTTTTTGCTTCGGCAAAGATGCCTTCCAGCACGATACACTTTCCAGACACTACTCAACCGGAGTTGCTTGCACATCTAGAATGCCCAAAGTTGCATCAACGGATGCGAGCAAGCCTAAGTGTAGTCTGAAACTCCTGAAGCAAGTACAACCAGTCACACTCGAGAGCCGGCAAGTAAGCGGCTGCTTAGCCTTGCACCACTTCCTTGGCAACCGATAACCTGTCTGTCAAACTGTGAAGGCAATTGTAGGGGATTACACAAAGCACCAACGCTACGAAAACCAGAATTCTCAATTGGATGTTCACGTTTTGCAGGCAAGCAGCGCAGGCTCTCACGAATTCATGCTGCGTGGATACCCCACAACGGCATCGCATTGAAAGTTGAAAGCCGGGAGGGTGCTCCGAGCCCTGCCATACTAGCGCACCTGGATCGAGGCAGTTCACAGTGATTCCCTCTGGCTTCAGCCGCTCTGTTGCAACCACGTGCCTTTGATTTAGTCATTGGAGGCGGGAGACACAAACGCACCCTACAATGGAGATGGGATATGAGAGCTGATGGGACTGGAGGTCCGGCAGAAAAGACTTTGCGTGGCACACGGCCGACCACCATCGGGTGCTTGCCTGCGAGGTCCTTGGTGAAGCACACCGCACACAACTTGGAGAGGCCGTATGCCGAGTGCGCACTGTAGCCCTGCCGCCGATTCTCCGCCCAACCCGCCTAAGATGTCGCCCAACCTCTTTTACCCTTAAACGTGCCGTCCGCTGGTTCACATGCACTTGGGGGAATTTGGCGAAGTTGGGGAAGTTGGGGCAGCTCCAAAGGCAGTTGAAGCCCTCCACTGACGCCACCTCCGCACCGAGTGAAGGCACATGTTCACATCCTGAAGTGAGCCATTGCGCTTTCTGCAATAGTATAGTCTGCAGGCAAGCACTTCAACAACACGCTTGTCTGACAACTTGCATAGCTCGTGCAGTGGCCACCTTTTCGTGTTGCAGGTTGTCGAAGTCAATTCGGCCCCCTGCAGTACACTCAGATCATCCTGAACGACCGTGGAGGTTCCTCGGAGTAACCCCCGCTTTGAGCTTGTATTTGAAAGTGCCAAAGGTATCCGAAAAAAGGCACACACGCGAACTCCATTCATATTTGTCGCTCGTGAGTTCCGTCACAAGGTGATAGCAACAACATCGTGAAACGGAAAAGTGTGTCGGCAAGCGCAGATGTCACCTTTCTCCACACTCCATTCAAGGGTTCACGCGCACTTGCCATTCCAACAACTTCTGCTGAATACGGTCGATCTCCAATCTACAATTGTAGAAGATGAAACGTTTACAAAGCAAGCTTCAAGGCGATGTGTCTATAGTATAAGCTACATTCGCGCCTGCACCACTAATCAGGGATATGGGCACACCTCCGTCTGTCTGGCTAATCGACGACACATTGATGATTCGAGACTTGGTTCCCGCACGAAGGCGATCCAGCAGTAGAGAAGTGAGCAAAAACGGAGCAATAACGTTAACTGCCCAGCTCATCTCATAACCGTCCTCCTGCGAAGTGAGACCGAAACACCTCCTTCATTACGTTCAATAGAAGATGGTGAAGAGTGCTGATGCGAGTGCTTCAGAGCCAAGGGCCAGGCAGCCCGGAAAGTGTGCAGGGATATCATGGCAACCGCCTTCAGCTTAAGAGACAGTTGCTCCTGTGCAAACCAAAATCGGGCTTGCCGGAGATGATCACCCCTACCGAAAGGCACTTCTGTGTCTCATATACCCCTGCGAGATGAGAAGGACAACACATCAGGTGAGCTGCACACGAAGTCTTTGGACGGATTTCAACACACGATCGTCGGCTAAGCAGAACGCCCCTCGGCGATAAATCGTAGAGCTTTGGAACAGTCTTGCATTCCTAGTATGATATCGAAAACCAAACTGCTGGTGTCGAGGAGCGTCAGTGTGCCGCTCGAGGAGGGGCAGCACTTGAGCACAATCACCTGCGTTGTTTATTAAGCAATCGATCCTGGAGTACTTGGCTTTTATGGCTTCCGACATCTCTCGAATCTGACCCATTGAGGTAAAATCTGAACATTTCAAGCCACCGAACTCATCATTTGTCTCCGGAACAACTACAGGAAGCACGCGTTGAGGCGTTCTCCTCGTACCTGCATTGAAATATTCCACACTTTCGTTCCCAGTCGCTTTGATGATATCCTGTCGTGCTTTCTCGCCTGTTCACGATGTCGCATTCATAAGTTTTCAGAATAGTACTCTAACTGTGTGATCTGGTACTCTATTGCCACCCACCTCTGCTTTCACTTCGCCCGTGAATTATGACGGTGGCATTATTCTCTGCAAGTCGCGTGGCAGTGTGCTTCCCAATGCCATCAGTGCACCCAGTGACTAGGAATACTCTCCCTTCTAAGTCGCACACCGAGGATACGGCTAGTTGCCGCCCGACTCTCGACGGCGGTGAGCGCACAAGCTTGTCCAAACAAAAGCGCGGTGTGCGCAGCAGGCTCGCTTCAGCGCGGAACATAACTTGGAACATCGCGTATCAGAGATTCTTTCAGTACGATGCTTAGGCTGAAAGATGAAATCCTTTCCCTCCTACTTGAGACAAAAGACAGGCTCCCAATGTAAGTTTCTGGTATATATATATATATATGGGACTCGAAGATGGGCAGACTCAAGTAATCCTCTATCCTCCATCCTGTAATGAAAGAAAAAGAGGGAAGAAATCACATCCAGACGAAGTGCAGCCCTAATCGTAATCTTAAATCTTAACTCTATGACGGTTTGCCCTCCAATTCTGGAGGGAACCCCAGGGGCAGTGATTCAGCTGCATTGTGCGAGCTGTAGAGCTCTAGCGTAGGGCCCATAGCCATATTTCGGTGCACAGGGGTCGAGTAGGTCCCTAAGGATAATTTGTACGCCGTGGGGCTAAGGGGGGCGAGAAAAATGATAGAACAAGTGAAAATGTGTATATATATTTGTAAGGGATAAGTCTACATCGGGGGCCGACATTTCATTTAAATCCACATCGGGGCCGACATCTCATTTAATCTACATCAGGAACCTTCATTTTAATCCACATCGAGGCAGACATCTCATTTTAATCCACATCGGGGGTAGACATTTCATTTTAATCTACATCAGGGCACATCTCATTTTAATCTACATCAGTGACATGCCATTTAATCTACATCAGGCGACATCTCATTTTAATCTACATCGGGGGTAGACATCTCATTTTAATCCACATCGGGGATAATTATGCATTGCATTTCAATCCCAGATCATGCTCATCCATCCATTACATCATGTAATCGCCATTACATCCCAGATCATCCTAGCATCCATGCATTACATCATGTACTTTCAAATGCATCAATTGCTGATGAGTGATGCCAATTGTAAGCATTCATTAATATTCCGTGTGCAAATGCATCACTTAATGATGAGTGATGCCAATTGTGAGCATGCATTATTTCATCTTAGAATGCTTCAATTTCATTGGCATTAACTTATCAGCACTCAGCACTGAATTCAACTTCTCAGTAGTTTAGTCTGAAGTTTTTCAACACTTCACAACACTTAAGAGCACTTAGCAATTGAACTTAACTGCGCTAAGTTGGAAAGTACTGGAATATCCTAGTTCACTAGATATCAGATACTCCCGAACTGTGTGGATAAACTCTCATAAGATAAATAAACCCTAAGCTAGATATACCCGGAACGGTCTCGGACGGTTTCGGAGTCTAGCCTACCTGTGACACAGCGTGTGTCACAGCACGAACCTATAGATCAGTCAGCAGTCCAGTGTTGGTCCTAGGAGTCTGTCATAGGGGCCTGACCGGGACTCCCAGTCAGGGCTGCCTATACAGATTTCAGCACACCACCCCAGCACTGTGGGTGGTGACTGTCTAGGAGAGTCAGATAATGTAAGATAAGTTAGGGCAGGAGCCAGGTTGACAGACCTAACTGCTAATCCAACTGTGCAATTCTGAAACACAAATTGGAAACCCTCTAGCTAGCACAGGTGCAGAAACCTACGGGCATTGTGCACCCGCTAAACAACTGAAAGGCACCGAGCTAGCAAGCCAGAATGTAACTTGTAGATGTCAAAAGCAAAACATAAACCAGAAAAGTTGTTGAAGTCACCGGAGTTCCGCACACCACCATGTCGGTGTGCATCCAGAGTGAACAAGAAGTCAATCGACAGCACCAAAGTAGCCAGCCGTGGCCTCAATCAAGTCGGACCCGAAGGGAGGGTTCCCGAAAGGACCTCTCTCATGTAGAGCCACACCGTAGAAGAAGGCCATGTCGAAGCTCAAATCTGCCTGAGCAAGATCCTGAAAGATGTCAGGGGGCTCAGGCGGCTCAAGCGGTGGCACATTGTCAGCCACAAAGAAACCCTGAGCCGGGATCACGGATTCAACAAATTCATTCGTGGAGAAAATTGACGGAGTCTCCCAATCGAGATCACCACCAGGCGAAGGCAATCCCTCAGCCGACTGAGCATCGGGCACAGCTGCCACTCCCATGATCGAGATGCAAAGAACGAGGGAAAGGAGGAAAGGAATCCCCCACGGCCCAACTGTGGCAGGAAAGCCCCAAGGCGGCTTCCCACAACCGTAGGTCCTCTGCTCGTCCACGGGCGGCCCGGAAGCATGATTGGCCGACGGAGGCGAACCCCGCGGCTTCAGCCGGAAGCTGCCGTCGGCAAAGTCCTCGTAGTCGTCGGTGTCGTAGCCGGTGAGGTCAACCGGCGCGATGGCGGCGTGGTTGACAGTCTGAACGAACCCAGGGAACTCACCGTCCGTCGTGGCAGTTACCCGCGCCGATTGAAGCGGCACGGGCTTCACATCCTCCTCCCGCGAGACAGGTATAGCAGGGGCCGGCACGGCGGATGCCGATGCCGCCGCACCACCTGCCGGAACCTGCTCCTCCGGCATGTTCCCCGCTGCCGCGGGGCCGCACACCAGAGCCGATGCATGCGGCTCGAGAATCGCCCGTGGTGGGAAGGATGCGTGGGTGTAGTGCACCTTGCAGTTTGCCGCGGCATGGACCTCCGCGGCGAGATCGTCCAGCCGCTGATGAATGTCGTCACCTGCGGGCTCGTCAGCAGGCTGCTGCGGCTCTACCGTGAAGCCGTAGGCGGACACGTCGATCCCGCCCACCGCACCCGCACAGAGTACCGCAGGCGGCCCGAACGTAGATGCCGCAGTGGCAAAAGCCTCGGCCCCATCATCCGCCGCCTGCTGGAACAGGGCACACATGGCCAATGCACGCACCCCCTCCGCGTCCTCCTCGTCGATGGGAATGCAGAATGCCGCGGCCGAGTGCGGGGGATGCTGACGCCCGCCCAACGGACAGTCGCGGTAGAAATGGTATTGCTCACCTTTCCCCGCCTTTTTGCACCTCCCGCAAAAGGGCTTCGCCTTTTGGTCGTCACGGTCGAAACCGACCGCAGGCAGCGGGTGCGTGCCGACACGGAATCCCCGCTGCGTACCGCGCTGCTGCTGCTGCCGCTGCTGACGCTGCGGCTGCTGACGCTGCGGCTGCTGCCGCTGCTGCTGCGCCGGCGGTGCGTCCGCCCCGCGTTGTTGTCGTAGCAAGCCTTGAAGCTCGTTGATCTTGTTGAGGAGGGCACCGTACTCGGTGCTGGAGAGCTGCGCGGAGATGCCGCTCTTGCCCGAGACTGCCTTCCCCGCCCCCGTCTGCGCCCAAGCCTGATAAATCTCCACCACTAGGGAGCGGAGAGACGCCAAGGAGACATGCGCGAGATCGGCCGCGAGAGGATACCGCACCTTGACCGCGGTGTAAAACACCGGGTCCAGCCGGTTGTACAGGGAGAGCTTCCTGGTCTCCTCGGTGGGTGTCCAGTCCGTAGCTTTGTTATCCCGCACCAGACGCTGTTCCCGAGCCAAGATGGGCTGCGGGTCAGTGTCTGCGGGATAACGCAACGCGGCGTGCTCCTCCTGGTGCGACTCACGTAGCGCCACCGGTACACAGCCCTTGATGATGTCCACCAGGGCTCGCCGTCCATCACGGTCAGACGAGGCGTCGGTGCCAGTCAACCAGACGTAGGCGTTGCTGTGCTTCTCGATAACCAGAGCCAGAACGTCGAAGAGCAAGCCGTTGACCTTGGTCACCACACGAGCCAGAGGGTCGTCGAGGTCAAAGGATGCCAGCTCCAGCCCAGCCGAATGAAACTCCGTACGCAGCTGCACCACCAGCTCGGAGAGGAGGCCAGCGTCGTCCGTACCGCGGAAATGGTGCTTTTTGTCACCAAGGACATCCTCGCGGATACCCTTGGCCCACTGGCGGTGAAGACGCGCCTTGTAGACTTCGTCAACCAGCTTGCTCTGCTCCTGCAAGTACTTCCTGGTCGCCACGTCTGCATCCTCGTTGGAATTCGGAGCGGGGGTCGGAACAGTTGGCGTACGCACCGTCGGACTGTTCCGAACCCCGTCTAATAGCCTCAGTGAGGCGTCGATGTCACTGTCCCTGTCCAGGGACTTCTTCGCTCGGGTCAACATGCCCATACTCTGAAAAGCCAGAGGGGAGGTGGTATGCAGTCGCGCGGTTGGGTGTGGTAGCGGGGAAATGGTAATGGTCAGCAGCGGAGAGGAGCTAAGAGAGTGGAGCGGCGAGGGGCACTCGAAGATGTCGTCGAAGTCGAAGGTGTCGCGAACACCAGCCCAGAAAACAGTAACCAGCAGGGCCAGTGCCGGTGCAAAACTGGATCCGAACATTGCTAAGACTAGTCCGTAACGAGGCGCGGTCCCCATGGCCGCCACTCCCAGTTGCTTACCGCAAACAATTCATACCATAAATCCTAGTCGCACCCAAACGCGCCCGCGCGCACCACCTCTCCAAGCGGCCGTTTAGCCAATCATGGCCAAATCGGCAAGTGGAATAAAAGCGTGGATGGGGCCACGACCTACTGGAATATCCTAGTTCACTAGATATCAGAAACTCCCGAACTGTGTGGATAAACTCTCATAAGATAAATAAACCCTAAGCTAGATATACCCGGAACGGTCTCGGACGGTTTCGGAGTCTAGCCTACCTGTGACACAGCGTGTGTCACAGCATGAACCTATAGATCAGTCAGCAGTCCAGTGTTGGTCCTAGGAGTCTGTCATAGGGGCCTGACCGGGACTCCCAGTCAGGGCTGCCTATACAGATTTCAGCAGAAAGCTAGATTCTATTACACTTATCACTGCGGTGTCCTGCTTTACCGCACTTGCTGCACTTGGATGCCTTCTTGGAACCGATCCTCTCCAAGACCCCCAGCTTGCGCTTCTGCATCTTTGGGCGGCCCTTCCTCTTTGCCGCCACAGGTGGGAGCAGCAAGTCTGGGTCATAAGCAGGGTGCGCTTCACAATCCAGCAAGTTTGGCACAGGAGGGAAAACCATATGCGCGGGATACTGCATCTTCCACTGAGCGGTGGTCTTCAAGGGGTCCACGTAGTCCTCCCACTTCCTTCCCGTCACCCGCGCATGCGCCAAGTTATGGTGACAAGGCAAGCCTGACAATGCCGTGACTCCGCAATCACACTGCGCCGACTCACCAGCTCTGAGCGTGCTAATGTAGCGCACCCCGGGTGTCACCGTGGAGACAACCCTGGCAACCACCTTGTCAGTTGAAGTAAAGGAGATTCCGCTCGTGATGGTGAGTGCCTTCTCCATGGACTCCGCAACATCCAAGATCACGGCGGGTGGCAACTGGCCGGTGGCCGATTGAGCTTTGGCCTTGTTCTCAGTGAACCTCTTTTCACACAGGCCGACGGTCGTCAGGAGGGCTTTGGTCATGAACACACCTTCCTTAAAGTCTGCCCGCACTTTCTCATTGGCCGCGTTCATACACTCCACGCAGCTATTCACGGATTGACCGTGAAGCTTACCGCAAAAACCGCCATGTAACGACGAACGCTCTGAATTGGAAGAAGTCACTCCTTCCAAATTTTTTATTTTTTTGGTTTTGGTTTGAAATGCTTCCAAAATGATCATGAGTGACCGGAATGTCGTTGGTTCATCGCCGGGTGCCCCGTACTGCCGTGTGTCGCTTGAGTCCGCACTAGTCGCGTGACTAGTGCGAAGTCAGATCGCACTAGTGCTGTGACTAGTGCGATCGTAAGAATTCTGAAAGCCCCGCCTCGTACGATGAGAAAAACTTCCAAAATTATAACCACCCTATTTTTTGGGCATGATATGTTTAAAATAATGTAAAAAACATCAAAACAATGACCTTCAAAAAATCTTCCGATTCAAAGCGCATCTTCCAATTAAGAGCGATCGTCGTTATGTATTGTGACTGATCAGAGGCCTTTCCAAGGTACTCCGCTGCACGTGTGGAATACTGAGCCTTGATCCCTTCAAGCTTCGGGATCGTCGGTGCCTTCACCGCTTGCTGAAACAACGCCCGGGCTTCCGAGCCGCCAGGCCTGATCGTGGTGGACACACCCTCCGCACGGTGACGAGCACAGGTGAACAAAAGACTGCCGTTACACATCACGGTGTCCCAAGCAGCCGCCAAACCCTTGTCCTTATCCGAGACCTCTCGGCGGTCGGGGTGGTCATAGACGTCACCGCAGGCCTCCTTCGAGAAGATCAGTTGCATGCTATGCGAGGTCTCACACTCGTTCATGAGGAGACATGCGTAGTTCATTAGCACCACGTGGTGATTGGCGTCCCGAGTCACCGTGCTCATCAGGATCCCTGCTGAGTTGTTGCGCATATGCGCCCCGTCCCCAAAGCTCACAGGAATGCACTTGTCTAACGTCTGAATCGTCGTGCAAGGAGCGAATGACCACCCGAGGCAGTATTGCTTACCCTCCTCCACGGGGTACTTGTGAGCCTTTTTTTTATCCCACCGATCACGCTGACCTACAGGCTTCGCCTTCTGCTCCTGCAAGAATTCCTTGTGCTCGATATCCACGAGCACTGCCTCCATTTCCTTGGCCCCCAGCGTGTGGACCTCGCACCTGTGTCCTTGCTCGCGAAGAAGCTGAGCAAGTACAGGCAGCTTCGCGAGCTCCCCTGAAGGATCGCCGTTCAGCTTCGCTCTAGCAATGGTCATGACGCTTTGTACGAAACTGCGAGTAGGGTCCAAGCAGAGATATCGCCTGAGATCGCTTTTCAGGCCGGTGGCGTCGTACTTGGGGTTCTCCACAAGCTTCCTCGACGCGATGGGGGCAAGTTGCGCAGGTGTGTATGCGGTGCTGGCAGTGCGCGCCTTCACCTGATTGAGAGCGGTGCAGGTGTGCAGTGCCGACAACGGAGCCGGACCGTCTCCATCGGAGCCTGGCGACTTGTGGCTCCAACGGAGCCGGAGCCTGGCTTCGCGAGGCTCCCTCGGGGACGGTACCCTTCGGAGCCTGGCCACTTGTGGCTCCAACGGAGCCGGAGCCTGGCTTCGCCAGGCTCCCTCGGGGACGGTACCCTTCGGAGCCTGGCCACTTGTGGCTCCAACGGAGCCGGAGCCTGGCTTCGCCAGGCTCCATCGGAGACGGATACACAACCCGGTTTTTCGGAGCCAGCTCGCATATGTAGGCTGGATTTCGGCTCATGTGTAGGCTGAAATTCGGCTCGTGTAGGTGTAGGCTGAAATTCAGCTCATACGTAGCGTGCAATTCAGCTCATGTGTAGGCCGAAAATCAGCTCATATGCAGGCTGAAATTCAGCTCATACGTAGCCTGAAATTCAGCTCATGTGTAGGCTGAAATTCAGCTCATATATGTCGCTTGACATTCAGCTCATATGTGGGCTGAAATTCAGCTCATATGCAGGTTAAAATTTGGCTCAGATGTAGGCTGAAATTCAGCTCATGTGCAGGCTGAAATTCAGCTGATGCGTAGGCGAGTTTGAATATAGTTATCACGATTAATCATAATTGTACGGCTCAAACCCAAATCGATTCGATACCAATAATCGATTAATCGGACAATTACATTGCAAAATCACAAATCGATTCCGGCCCTTGCTTCCGCTTCCATAAATTCTGATCTTATTTCTTTTGGGTATTCTAGTGGGATTATCTTCTTTTCTGGTATTCGCCTCAAGATTCTGGTTATTAGGGTTTCTGCTTGCGGGCTGTCACTCGCACCTGCGGTTTTCTCGTCAGATCTTGCAGCAATGGCGTGATCGCCCTACATTTTTCTTTTCATATGCGCGACCCGAGCTGGTCGTTTCTTCGTGCGAGGACGATCTGTGGATTCAAGTTTTTTCGCCTGTGCGAGGGCTCCTACTGTGGCGCACTTGCCATATCGTGCCACAATGAGAATGGCCTCAGGCTAACTTTCGGTATGCGGGTTCTTTGCGTCTGCGCTTTGGAAAATATCTTTTAATTTTACCAGAGTAATTTTAAATACCAACATCGCCTGCTCTGCTCAAGGAACAAGCAAGGATGTGGATTCATACCTAAAACCGGAGAGCTTCCGTTTTCGCGGAATTGCGACCACTGCCAAATTGTCGGCATTTTTGGTACTCAACGGCAGTCGATGCGAATAATTTGGCCTTATCGACGACATCCATGGCATTGAAGCAATGCCCTGGAATGTCGATCCGCACATTAAGATCAACTTATTCTTGACCAGGATACTTTTTCACAACCTCACACTGCAATGCGCCTTGTTTGGTCTGCTTTCCATCGCTGACTCCCATTGAGATTGTTGCGTGGGAATGAATCAATGTGAAAGTCTCTACTCTCCAGCTTCACAATGTTTATAGAGTCAATAGATCAGGCTCTACCCGTCCCCGAAATCGACACGATGGGTGGCGTGGTCCCAAAGCCGTAACGATCCACCGTACCAAGGAGAAGGTGTGCCACGTCGAGGCCCACGAGAGTTGTGGCGATCTCTGAATCTGGCCGCAAACCCGGCGGGTTGGGGAGACGGAGCTAGGCAACCTTAGGATCTGTCGGAGACGGGAAGCGTCGGAGCCTGGTCATACGTGGCTCCATCGGAGACGGAGCCTGACTCCGTAAGGCTCCGATGGAGACGGGACAGTGTCGGAGCCTGGTCATGCGTGGCTCCATCAGAGACGGAGCCTGACTCCGTAAGGCTCCGATGGAGACGGGAAGCGTCGGAGCCTGGCAATGCGTGGCTCCATCGGAGACGGAGCCTGAGTGAAAACGTAACCCGGCACCCGGAGACGGGTTGGACCCGGCTCCGTTGTCGACAGCTCGACACTGCAGGTGTGCGCCTGGAAAGACACACAGCGCCAAGCGCTCTCGGAATCCTTCACCTGCGCAGGCCTCCACTCCACACAGTGCTTGCATTCGGAGTCCACGCCACAGCCTGCGAGCAACTGGAGGTGACCTTTTCCACAGAACTTGCCCAAGCCCTTGTGGAAACTCTTGGCATACGAGGCGAGCTTGCCATCGCGCTCTTCCACCTCAGCGGTCAGAAGAAGGGCGCTGTCGCGGCTGCCAACAACGAGCCCCTCCTGGATCAGGTCACTGGTAGGAACAGCTCGCAAGGAAACCAGTTCGCGTGGAGGTAGAACCTCCGCCCCTCCTTGTGCTAGTCGAGTGGAAGCCTCAACCTGCATGACCCTACGCCGCTTAGCAGACAGGCGCTTCTGCTCACGCCGCCGATTGGTGTATGCTTCTGCTGGTTCTGCTGTCGCTCCTCCCTCCTGCACACCAACCGCCTCGTCCTCCACACCCTCCTCCTCCTCCTCCTCTTCGGATATATTCAGTAACGCCGCCTCTTCCTCGTCCTCCGCATCTTCCTCGTCCTGGCTGGCAGACATGTTGTTGCGTTCAGCCTCAGCAGCAGCTGCAGCCTCTGCTAGCATTTCCTCCATGCCGTCTGGATACGCGGGAACAGTTTTCAAGCCGACAGTCAAATGCGAGACGCTGGATCGGCGGGAGCAAGAGAAGGTTGTGACGTTGAGGTTGGTGAACTGCAGGTCGCAGACGTTGTCAATATCATACACCGCAGGTGAAAGAAGCAAGGTTTCAAATTGTGTTGCGACATCTTCACCAAGTTGGAAGCTCTGAATTGTGAGGGAGGGGCGAGTGCGACTGCCAGTGCGCCCAAAGATACCAAAGCCATGTTCTGGATGAAATAATATATCCCCAGGGATCAGGAACGTCGCTGAATGCGCGGTTAAGAAGTCCGTTTGCGCCAGCTGTAAAACGTTAGGCAGGCAACCCGCAAGCTTCAAAAGATTGTTGTCTAAATCTGGGGCTTCTAGGTCAGGTGTGCCAGCAGTGGCGGCCGGCCGCACATCCTCTTCCACCTCGCGAGCAACAGTGGATCTCGCAGCGCGTTTCGCCTGCTGTTTTGTTGGAAGTGGGTCTGGAGGTGGTCTTTTAGCATTGCTGCGTGTTTCCCGCATGTCATGCAAAAGAAATAATGCGGCTTCGTTGGCATTCACAAGTTAGGTTTCAGATGTAAGTGTGTCTACGCATGCTATGAAATGTCTACCCCCGATGTGGATTAAAATGAGATGTCTACACCCGATGTGCAACGTTTAGGCCTGTCTGCCCCCGATGTAGATTAAAATGAGATGTCGGCCCCCGATGTGGATTAAAATGAGATGTCTACACCCGATGTGGATTAAAATGAGATGTCTGCCCCCGATGTGGATTAAAATGAAGTGTCGCCCCGATGTAGATTAAAATGAGATGTCGGCCCCCGATGTGGATTTAAATGAAATGTCGGCCCCCGATGTAGACTTATCCCTATTTGTAAAGATGTATAACAGTATCACTGAAACAGGGACTCAGAAAGCAGTGGCTGGGGAAACCGGTGATACAAAACTGATAGAAGGATTACGGGAGTGAGCTTTCTAGCAGGTGAGTGTCATACGGTGACACACGACCAGTGACACACGCAACAAGGGGTGATACTAGGAGAAGCAGGCCCCCATACAGTGGGGGGGAAATCGGCTTCCCCGTGACACCACCTCACCCCGAAGGTGTGAGTGGTCATCCCGAAGCAGGCAAACCCTAAATCCTAACCCAAGTTACTAGAATGTTCAGGCCTAAGGGGCCTTTCTCAACCCAACTAGAAGCACATCCGTGCATGGGGCGTTGCCTAAATTCCTAGTACATAGGGCAAGCATCTACAAGCCGCGACGTGATTGCGGAATGGCGGCGGCGGAGTTCTCGATTGCAGAAGTCCTCGCGCGCCACGAAAACGACGAATCAGCCAATGCCCACGCGGTGCCAAAGCCAAAAGCGGCCTGGCACCACCAGAGCGAATGCGTCGCTGAAGAGGGGATAGGGAGGTGGAAGGTGGAAAATGCGGTGAGGGAACGTGATCGAGGTCATGGGGAGGAACTCGAAAGGGATGATGGAGAGGGGGGAAGCGGTCGTGATAGCACCACCAGACACCACCAGATGGCGACCACTGGGGGCATAAGGCGAAGGTGAGGGAAGTGGCGAGACGAAGTCGTGGAAGTCATCGGTCTCGTCGTTGTCGTCCAAGATGTTGTCGTTGTGATTGGTGCCTGGTGCGCAAGCACCACCAGGCACCACCAGAACATAACCAGCGGTAAAAGGATGTCGATGCACTCGGAGAGAGAGCAACGCTGAACGAACAGCGGCCATACGTGCACGCTTTGTGGACATGACAGTTCCAGCCAGCTGTCTGCCGAATTCTGCGAACCCCAAGATAGGGTTCCCAAGCGAAAAGGTATCTTCTCGAAAAATCAAGCGAATGGAACGATCTAAAGGTCAAATTGGGGCAGTTTTCGACGAGGAAAACGGTGGTGACGTCAAAAATGCCGTACGGTAAAGCGGTCCCCCGGCAGCAGAGGCGCTGCTGGCCAGAGTGTAGAAGGATTCTTATAAAAAAATTGACGAAGTGCACCAAAATGCACGAAAGCTGACGGAGACGGTGCGCGGGATACCAGTCACAGTCGGCAGGCAAGCCACGAAAGACGGAAGCGGCAAAACGAACGGAGACGGAAAGGGACTTGCCGCTTTTTACGGTGCGGATCAAGCCGCGATGCTGCGATGTCAACAGCTGACGGAAACGGTGCGTGGATTCCCAGTCACAATCGGTAGGGTAAACCACGGTTAACGGAAGCGGCAAAGGGAACGGAGACGAAAAAATTGCCGCTGATACGGTTCGCAGTTAAATTATGCTGCGATGTTGACGGTAAAAAAACGGTGTTGACGGTTTGTAGAATCGGACGAACCGAAGCGAGCCGAACCAACCGGAATCACCACTCACGTGAAGTGGGACCCATAACCTGATAGAACAAGTGAAAATGTGTATATATATTTGTAAAGATATATAACAGTATCACTGAAACAGGGACTCAGAAAGCAGTGGCTGGGGAAACCGGTGATACAAAACTGATAGAAGGATTACGGGAGTGAGCTTTCTAGCAGGTGAGTGTCATACGGTGACACACGACCAGTGACACACGCAGCAAGGGGTGATACTAGGAGAAGCAGGCCCCCATACAGTGAGGGGGAAATCGGCTTCCCCGTGAAAAAACCTGCAAAAAGTTTGCAGAATATCTGGGGTCAAGTCATAGAAGTCCGGAGGGGGTAATCAGTGTGGTGGGTGGGTGAACTGAAGGTGGGCTGTCGAGTGATTCCCTTGATGGCTAAGGGCGTGCGAGCTACTCGGATAGTCCACAAGTTATCTACTCGACCCTAGGGAAGTCCAATCGACCCCCCTTGGGTCTTGGAGTGGCCGTAAACCCCATGAAATCGAAGGTGGCGGGGGCCCTGATATCTTTATGACGGTTTGCCCTCCAATTCTGGAGGGAACCCCAGGGGCAGTGATTCAGCTGCATTGTGCGAGCTGTAGCGTAGGGCCCATAGCCATATTTCGGTGCACAGGGGTCGAGTAGGTCCCTAAGGATAATTTGTACGCCGTGGGGCTAAGGGGGGCGAGAAAAACCTGCAAAAAGTTTGCAGAATATCTGGGGTCAAGTCATAGAAGTCCTGACAAGTCCGGAGGGGGTAATCAGTGTGGTGGGTGTGCCAGGGTTATGACCGATGACACATGTGTCATACATGTCATACCTGTCAGACATGTCATACCATGTCATGTCATGTCATGTCGAGTCATATCATATATTATAATGACAGACAGTCGTCAGACATTCGTCAGACAGTCGTCAGACAATCGTCAGTACGGTCGACTATGACTGTACATGTCATCGAGATGATAAGTCACATCATCTGTCATTCATTCAAGGTAAGACTTGAATGGCACATGTCATCGAGAGGCCGTATGTCGCGGACTCGAGATGGCGAAGCAAGATCCATCTTGAAGAACCGAAATGGTTCGGAGAAGAATGCATCTTCGCTTCTAGCATGTTCTGAATAAGCATGCGCAGTATCATATGGCAAACGCATTACAGTAAGTCGCGGTCTATAAGAAGCCGGCGGATTTTCGCTAGCGCTAGCGGCTTAATCTGACGGACCGAAAGTTTGGGCTTAGCGATGCCGATTTCTTATTGGTGCACATACGAAAATCTTCTTGTAGCGTGAAATATTTCTTAATCGTGCACCATCCAGTTCCCCGATCCGATCTAGCGTGTGCGATTTCTTATTTAAGTATTAATGAATGATGCATTGTAGATCAGACGTAGCGTAGCGATTTCTTATTGGATGCCAGATTGCCAGTGATGCACCTATATCTATAACTTGTCTCAGACTCGTCCTAGCCTACGTGGTTTCTTATTAGGGGCCTTATTAGACGTCCGGGGTCAGCTTCAATGTCTACTATGGGGTCGACGACCGTGAAGCGAGCCACTGCCACCGGTGAATATATGTATGTTGGTGGTCTGCCTGAGGCTGAAATGGCTAACGCCACAGATGGAGCTTGGTTGGTAGCACTGCAGAAGGCAAAGTAGGTTGATGCGGCATGCAAGTCACATTGCTGAATGCGATGGTTATGCTAAGTGATGTTAGGATGAGACACTCAACTGCACTATACGACCAACCTGGATGTATGGGTACTGTAAGTCAAGGCTGGATAGTATATGTGCTGTAAGACCAAACTGAATAGTACATGCACTGTACGACCAAGCTGGATACTATATATATATGTACAGTAATATGCCCAACTCTCGCTATTATCGTAGTCGCATTATCTATATCCTTAAATATTCCCCGCGCGAAATCGCCTTAGTCATAATGCTAATGTGTGATATACCAACCACGATAAAGACCACTATACTTTTCCGTGCTGCTTGATTTCGACAATTTCTTAACAGATATGTGTAATATGAGTATAGGGTTCGGTGAAACTAGCGTCTCGATTTCTTAATAAGGGGGGTTTTCACATCTCTGGTTTGAAATTGCTTGCGGGTGGTTTCTTATGGGTTTCTTAGTTTTTGGCGAGAAATCTAGCGGGTGGTTTCTTGTAGGTACCGTTGCTTATAGACCGCGACTTACTGTATTCGTTTAGCCGATACTGGTCGTTCAACCAATGTCTCGGGTTCACAACCCAATAGCGGTACCATCTATGCGATGGGAGACATTCGGTATAGATGAGCTAGCGTTGTGCTAGAGCAGTATCTTCTGTCAGAAGTCTGCACTCATCCCCGCTAATAACTTGCACGTGTGTTACCGTCCTATAACACCGCGCTTTCTATTATATTATATGATATACTAAGGGCTCGCATATCAGCCCGTATCAGATGGTATTCTGCCTCGTCACGAACGAGAACTTTTGTGTGAGTGCAGCGCGTAGATATCAATAATTTTGTGTTACAGGTTGCGGAGCGCAAAGCATATCTGGCGACGCAATCGAATAAGCACGAATATTTGATATACTGCATATACCGCTGCAAAAGCGAAGAGAGTGCGCGAGGATAATCGTCGCATTCGCAAGATCGTACATAACAGCTGACCGTCGTATACACTGTGCGAAAAGGTGTGCATGAGGCATACGAATGCTCTGCGATCACATATGCGCACAGAAGCGATTCGCAGCTGTAAGAAATGTATGTACGGCGATCATATATGCGCGAAAAAGCGATTCGCAGCTAGAAGTATGCGCGGCGATCATATGCACGCGCAGAAGCTATTCGCAGCTGTAAAAATTACGCAGTATGAGATACGGGCACAGAAAACATCAGCGGATTCATGATCCGCGCGCAATTTAGCACTCGTATCATGTGCTAAGTATACGGCGACAATATGTGCCCTTCATCAACAGCGCGCGCGATTGCATTAAATCACTTGCAGCGCACGACAATCATCTTGCAGTTTTATGATGACGATGTCAATATAGTTGCAACGATCATCTGCGCATTATATGCGCGCGTCAATATCCTCTGCAAAATAAGTGTATACTCGCAGGGATATTCATGAATGGACGCATGATGACCATTTTGCAACATACCACACAATACTTTGATGACTGCTGAGATATTTCAAATTATTCACTGTCAGAATTTGTATACTTACTTGCAATCAAGAGTTTGAACTGCATGAATGCTGTATGCATCTACATGACAGATCATGAATACTTAGCAGCAATATAGTAATGTGTGCAAGATATGTGTGTGCGGAGATTGCAATGATTGCAGCACGCACACACACACACACACATGCACATATACTCACTTGCAGCATTCACCAACATGCAGTATATAATGAGTACATGCAGCATTACACCACATATACATTATATACTGAGTGACTGCAACACTGTGAATTGTGCATGCATCACCAATACAGCTTGACCACGATACCAACTGTAGTATATATACCAGTTTGATCACGCTAACAACTGGAGCACTAGCATCATATTGCAATATATTGAACATTGCACAAAGCATATTGCAGTGCATGCTAAGTTATATTAGAACCCATGTTAGTGTAAGGTGCCTGAAAGTAATCTTAACACCATAATTAGCTCGTCATGCTCCGAGAGAGCCGAGATGCTCTTCGGATCACATGCACGTTCTATGGTGGATTACTGGATGGAATGCACACCGGAACTACATGTGAAATAAACAAGCAACTCATTATTGTAAATGAGATTATACAATATTACAATAACCCCTAACCTGATATATATCATGCTAGATTTATTCAGTACATGGTATGCTGATCACCATCCTGCATGATATCTGGGTATATTGTAATACCAGAAGTCACCTATCTGCAAGTGTGTATAGTGAACACACACACACACACTTACAAGTACTAATCCGCAAGTACTGCACATTGCACACACCACTGACATTACTGTGTAAGATGACATTCACTGACTCAGTACTGTAAGTGAAATGATCAACTATAATGTCCATTATGTGCATGATAATATAGATACCATTCCACAAACACATGTGCGTGTGGAATGTCAGAGATGGCGATAGATATGGGAGCAGGATAAAACAACATGCTGTAGGGCTGGATGGAGATATCTCCAGACCCGAAGGCGGAATACTGTGCTCATTATAACAGCTGGTAACTGTTGAGCACAGTCCATCCACTCTCACATATCGCTGGAGCAACAACAACCACTATACTGCATTGTGACAATTGACTCAGTAATGATCAGCACAAAAGCATGTACCTAATCAAATCAGTACATATATATATATTGAGCTGACATAGGTTGTTGTGGACACACACACACACACACACACATACATTGTGTTGTGCTGAACTGCTTGGATTATTATCAAGCTGTGTCCTGATATGTTTAAAATCTAGAGATATCCCTTTGATATGCTCTTAGTGCACAGCCATATGCTCAAACATATCATAGGTTCTGATAAGTTATCACTTAAGTGGTTAGTCCGCTTACAGTTGATACATCTAATATATCGTCAGGGAGTGCATTAACTTCCATGGGTTTCAAATCAGCAAAACCCACATTTTTGATCAACCACACATGTTGATTATCAGAGATATTCACTATTATGCCATGAAAATTGTCATGTGCAAAAGTGAAGTAAGTTGCAGTAGTTCCGTAGCTTGCAACTTACATACACACCGAGATATGTTACCGAGGTAATAAATCAGATGGTCAAAAAAGCTGTAAAATGGGTAAAAATCGTTGGCGATAAATTTCAAAACTGAAATTTCGACCCCATTTTATTTTAAATTATGATTTTATACCTATTGAGGTATTAGAAAAACATGATGACCATGGCCATATCTCGTGTAACACCTTAGATATTAGGTGTGTAATATGTAGGGGTGTACATATTGGCTGTAACGAAATGCGTAAAAAGTTCACACGCATGATTTCAAAATGAAAAATTCGGGTTGATTTTTTTTTGCTGATCTGATTATTCAGCTATCAATAAATAATCCCTGATTTATGCAGCACTTGTAACACCATGTAACACCCTAAAATTAAATGTGTGTGCCAGGGGTGTAACATGCCTCCTGTAAACCACGTAACATGTCACAACTATGAACACGCTTAGAAGGGGTCCCTCGGGCACCCCTGAAAGGCCTGTCACAACCCCCATATTCAGTCACGCTACCGCAGCCCATGTCAGACCCCACCGCAGTTGCCCCCATCGCGCCCGTCTCAGCCGACAGCAAACGCCCCAGCCATGACCCCCTTTTTTTCAGTAATTGTCATTCCCCCCTCAGTCACGGTCCTACCCCAGTTCATTGTCCGCTCGAGCGCCCGGAGCATATCACGTTCACCCTCCTGCTCAGATCATCGCCCTCCCAGTTTAAATCATGCACGACGCCTCGCCAAGCGCTACATCGACGTCGCCGCGACCAGCCCGTGCCGATCCGCGAGAACCGCAGAGCGGGGCTCCCAGGGGAGGGGGCCGCATGTTTTTCGTCGTCCCCAGGGGGCGCGAAGCGCCCAACGTTGGGACGCGGAGCGTCCCCCAACGACGTTGGCCCCGAAGGGGCCTGAAAAAAATGATGGGGGGCGCGTAGCGCCAAACGTTGGGACGCGAAGCGTCCCAACGATGTTGGGCACGGAAACGAGAGAGGGGCTCGGGGGCGCGAAGCGCCCGCGTGATGGCCCCGAAGGGGCCTAAAAAAATGGGGGGGGCGCGAAGCGCCCGCGTGACGGCCCCGAAGGGGCCTAAAAAAATGGGGGGGGCGCGAAGCGCCCGCGTGATGGCCCCGAAGGGGCCTAGAAAAATGGGAGGGGCGCGAAGCGCCCGCGTGATGGCCCGAAGGGGGCCTAAAAAATGGGGGGGGCGCGAAGCGCC
>LGRX02010647.1:0-31193 GCA_001247695.2 Cymbomonas tetramitiformis
AACGGGGGCATGTAGTGTACGGTCACTGGGCATGCGGACACTGGGGCATGGGGCATACGGTCACTGGGGCATGGGGGATACGGTCACTGGGGCTTGGGGAATACTCACACCTCGGCCGACGGCTCGCCTGTTTCTGGATCAAAGACCATGGCTCCTTCAGCAATGCGAACAGTGCGCCACGCTGTCTGCACGTCCTTCGGTTTGACGTTCTGGTTGTTCCTGTACTGGAAACGAAGAAAATCACGAAGAATAGGACTAATCTCTGGCCGAAAGAACCCAATACGGGTGCCGTCTGTGGTCCTGAGATCGTGAACAGAACATTTGGGAGGGCAGGTGCTGATACAGTGGTTCGCGTGTTCCATGTTGACGTAGGTTATTGGAACAACCGGATACTCGGCACCCAAAGAGGAGGCAACTGGCACGCCGATCCGAAAGGAGGCAGAGCAGCCACAAAACCGCGCAGATCTGTTTTGTTTGAGCTTTGTGGCGGGACGTGGAACAACGCCTTCTGGAGGGGGAGCACATGCATCTTTCGCAGCTTGGCGTTTCCACCATTCGGACTGGAACCCGCAACGACATGCGTAATGATGTTTGTAGGGCCAACCATCATGCGCTGGACGAGGTTTAGCTAAACTGCGGTCCGTTTTGGGAGGTTTCGTATATGGTTTTGTCTTGGCGCTGGCGTCGTTTCTAACGCGCACAATGTGAAACTGGTTCGGATTAGGATCACTGGAAGGTGATCCGTAGTTTCCTTCGCCCCGGACAAAATCCTGTACGCGAGACACTGGAAGGTACGTTGTTGGGAGCAGTTTTGGTTTTGCTGATCGCGGTATGCTTTCCCAGGTCCAGTGAAGATCGTGGCGAGAAAGCGACCCCCAAGGGATCCGGTATTCTAGAGAGCCAGCGGTGCCAATGGTGAACATGGTATCGGCAAGGAGGTTGGTAGCGTCGGGCTGTAGGTTGGGGCATGTAGGTTTAGAACCCGCTGGTTCTGTGCTAACCTCCGCGGTGTTCGCATGCGATGCAACCAGATGCGACGCAAAGCCGAACATCGCGCGTGAACGCCCGCTAAGGGTTAGGCGTGAAAAGAAAGACATGCCTTAGGAGTAGGAAAGCAGAAGACAACGGACCGGTAGAGGCTAGACACTGGTCGCTGACCTATTGGGTAACGAAACGCCCCACGCGGGCGTCGTACCAAGCTGGAATGGTCCACTTAGGTACACCGTGCTGGTTGTAGAAGACCCAAAAGAATCCGCAATCTCTATTTGGTGGCAGCCAGCGCCGAAGCTGCAGTCTGAACGCGAGTGGAAGATGAATAGAACCGTCGTCTACATCTAATGAGTAAAACTCTAAGCGCCAGTGGCGAATGCGCGGAACCGCATAATTTCTGGTTTGTCTTATAGTAAAAGGATTGTGAGGACGAGCAGCTTCAGCTTCAGGATTGGGGGGACGCAGTGGTATCGCCATGTAATACAAACAAAATGAATGCAGGGCGGCTGTTTTTTGGAAGCATTTAAGTGCTGTGAAGTGAATATTTCGCGGGAAGAATGGAATCTAGGGAGCGGTCGTTTGCATTTCGCCAGGAATCGCCGGCGACACGAGCGTGGCAACGCTTGTGTCACGCCTTGATGAGGTCAGGTCGCGATTTCAGGTCACCATGACGCGATCGGGCTATGACTTCCTTCCCACCTGGTGTTGGATAGGCTTTATCTTGCCAACGATGTGGTCGTACCAATCACGCCACAAAGGATTGTTTCTCCACCATGACCCCAGATGGAAAAGCCATACAAGGCAAGCCTCCAGCTCAGAATCCTTTCAGGAGACAGCAGCAACAGAATCAGGGTGCTAAGAATGAGTCCGGCAAACTCATCAATACAATCAACACCCTGGTTAAGGAGCTAAAGAGTCAGCACAGCATCAATGCAGCAGTTGCAGCTCCAGCTCCAATTCCAGCTTCAGCTCCAGCTCGTCACGGAAACTCTCAGGGTACTGCACAGGTACCAGTGTTGAGAGCACCCCCAAGGTAAATCAGCCTGAAGATGCCACTGAAGCAAGTGGCCGGGTTGAGAGTATCTCAGAAGAAGTCCTTTCCAGTCTGACATTACAGTTTCAGCAGATGGACACTCCCTCAGAGCACATCGCACAGATGCAGTCTCGGACAACACAACTGAAATCACAGAAGAAGTTGTTGTTGTACAAAGGGAAAGTATATGGACAGAGTACTCACATATTGGTAGATCCAGGAGCTACATCGTCTTTCATCGACAGACAGTTCGCTGCTCAGCTTGGTATAGCACCCACAGATTCCTCATCATTCTCAGTGGGATTGGCTGGAGGAAGCCAACTACCCTGCACATCCTATCTTCCCAATGCTACATTCACGCTGGGTAAGTATAAGGACACAGAGGATTTCTACATCATTGACATGAAACCCTTCACTGTCATCCTGGGTCAAGATTGGTTGGAGAGGAGAAATCCACACATTGACTTCCCGTCCAAAAATCTGACGATCACTAGGAAGCAATCATCAGGCTCCAGTGTTCGCACAGTACTATCCAGAGTTGAACAGACTCCAGGCTCAGATGGCCTTCATGAAATGGAATTGGTCAGTGCCACCACCATGAGAAAGCACCTACGTCGTATTCGATCCAGTGGTTCGGCTGAAGAAGCCGTAGCTTATCTCTTCTTTCTCTCAGAGGTCGATGGTGAACTGGTCTTCGCAGCAGCAGACTCAGACACCACTATGGAAGACCCAGAGGTCACAGCAGCACGTGATCAGATGAGGGAAGACTTTTCAGACATATTCCAGGAGGATCTTCCAGCTGGTCATAGGCCAGAACGGTTTGAAGGTGGTTATCATCGAATCAACATTGAACCTGGGCACAAGCCGCCATCGCAGCCAGTTCGTACCATACCAGTGCCCATGATGGAAGAGCTCAAACGACAGATCATCAAATATGTCGAATTGGGTATCCTTCGTCCGTCATCATCTCCATATGGATGTCCTATCATTTTCGCTCCTAAGCCAGGTGGGAAGTGGAGGATGTGCTGTGATTATCGAGCCCTTAATAACATCACAATTAAGGACACGTATCCATTGCCACCTCACGACACCCTTCTTGAACAGCTAAAAGGTGCACGACGGTTTAGCAGATTTGACTTCAATCAGTTTTTCCATCAGATCCCTATACATCCAGATGACATTCACAAAACAGCTATTCTCACCAGATACGGTTCCTATGAGTGGACAGTTATGCCTTTCGGATTGACCAATGCTCCTGCAACAGCTCTACGTGTAGGAAATCGGGCATTCTTCGACTTCATCGATCGATTCCTTGTCATTTTCATGGATGACACTATTGTATACAGTCCGGACTTTGACAGCCACGTGAAACATGTTCGACAGTTCCTCCAGCGTTGCAGAGATCACCAGTTCTTCATCAGGCCTTCCAAGGTGGAGTTGTTCGTCAGATCTATAGACTTTATCGGACATCACATCTCTGAAGCAGGCCTATCCATCAACGAAGACCGAATCCGAGCAGTCATGGCAATACAGCCTCCAGTGTCTTATGGTCCTACCGTTGGAAAGCAGCCTCTACGCCGTATGGCTAAAGATGGCAAGTCATCCCTTCGGTCATTCTTGGGCATGGTCGGTCAATTTAGGAGATTCATACCAAAATTCTCCAAGATTGCCGAGCCGCTCAATCGTCTCCTTAAAGATAATGCAGAGTTTGTCTGGGAATCTGAGCAGTAGAAAGCATTTGATAACCTCAAAAGTGCCATCTGCAATGCTTCAGTACTACAGCTTCCAGATCAGAAACTGCCATATATTATGGAGGTCGATGGATCAGGCACACACGTTGGTCAAGTGGTACTACAGGACCAAGGAAAAGGTATGAAGCCATGTGGCTATCACAGCGTCACTCTCTCCGATACACAGAGACGTTGGCCTATTCCTGAGATCGAGCTATTTGCCATTGTGGAGGGCTTCCGATTCTTTCGCCACATCTTGTTGGGAGCTCCTGAGACTATTGTACGCTCAGATCATCAGCCACTGGTTTATTTCCAGTCTAAATCCACACTAAGCCCAAAACAGGCGAGGTGGTTGGATGAGCTCTCCGAGTACAACTTCCGAATAGAGCACATTTCTGGCGAGAAGAATAAGGTTGCAGACGCACTCACTCGTATCTCTACACTCTTTGAACTCACTGATTGTCTGAAACACATAGACATCACCGAGGTTCCAGTCATGCCACCTACAGATCCTACATTCATTGCTCTTATATCTTCTTCATCAGCTCATCAGCTTCACGACATCATTATATCCCAGTATGATCGTGACACATTTGCACAGACTATATTGGCTAAGCTGACATCATCGACTTCATCACAGTCAGTCAGCAGCTTCGAGCTCATTCAGGGGTTGATCTATCGCAAGACCATATATTGCAGACAGCTGTACATTCCACCTACAGCCAAGGTCCCTACAGATGACGGTGAAATCACACAGCTTCGCCACATTCTCCTTCATGAGTGCCACTCAGCCACTATTTCTGGTCATGTAGGCAAAAATCGCATGCTTCATCTATTGCGTAGCCGATATTATTGGCCAGGAATGACGACGGCAGCCATCCAGTACATTCGGGAGTGCCCCGTTTGTCAACGCCAGAAAACGAGGCGACACAAACCTTATGGTCAGTCACATATACGATATTGTGTGCCTAAGACAAAATGGCTTGATGTATCTCTTGACTGGATTACTGACCTGCCTATCACCACTAATGGGCACGACAGTATATTTGTGGTAATGTGCCAATTCTCTCATCGCTGTCATCTCATTCCCTTCAGCATGACCTGGACTGCTCAGCATACTGCTTCGATATATATGCAGCATATCTTCAAGCTCCATGGTCTTCCGAGGAACATCATCTCAGATCGAGACCCCAGATTCACATCTACATTCTGGCAAACACTGTGGAAATCTACTGGTACGAGATTGTCTATGACGTCTTCACACCATCCACAGTCGAATGCAGCCAATGAGAGGAGCCATGCCTTCATTGAGGATATCCTCAGGTACTTTTCAATTTGTTGATTCGATATTCACCAACCTCTAGTTTATAAACTGATTAGATAGTACTTTTTCATCCACAGGTGTTGTTGCAATGATACTTCAGCCAATTCGTGGGAGGACAAGTTGCCTCTGGTGGAGTTTGCAATTAACAACACAGTTTCTGCATCTACTGGTTATTCACCATTCTATCTCCGGACTCGATGGCGCAGCCACTTTCGCCTCATGACCTGGCAGTCACTATTCCGCCAGAAGCTCCTGTTCCAATACAGAATGCTATTCGAGATCATTTTGACCAGTACTCGGCTGTACATGCCAACGCGGTAGACAACATTTCCCGAGCAGCAGAAATTAGCCAAGCCAGATTCAATAAGACTCGCATGCCCCGGCAATATGCAGTAGGGCAGAAAGTTCTTTTACGGACCGAGTTTATCCAATGGACTGGTTTGACAGAGGCAGGCAGACACTTCAAGCAGCCATATATTGGGCCGTTTACTATATCCAAAGTGCTAAGCCATGGGCGTGCATACGAGTTAGATTTCGGAGACCTCGATATCCGTATCCATCCGGTACAGCCTGTATCCAGAATAGAGCTGTATAACGACTCGATCCAAGCACCTTTGCCTCTGCCACAGATGATCCCCGAAGTAGGGCAACCACTGTTTGAGATATCACACATCATCTCAGATAAGATCACTAGAGGTGTCAAGTACTACTTAGTGCGATATGCAGGCTACGGCCCTGAGCATGGCACCTGGGTCAAAGCCACAGAGCTGACCAATGCAGCAGACATGATAGCTGCCTATGAAGGCTAAACATTATATTAAGCCTGATGCCCTTACTTCTTGTAATATATACTAATACATGTCGATCATCTATATACCTTGCTCTTAATGTTTTATCATTATGTTGCATAGAAGTGGGAAATTGATCCTTCCTTGCTCAAGGTGTAGTGAGCCTTGTACAAAATCATACCCTTGCACAGATACGCACACATGCGAGATATCATATCTGTGGATAAATAAAAACTGCTAAATGCTACCTTTGCCAAGACCGTGGTTAGTCATCGGATTCTGTGCTCGGGCGCGCTCAACCGGATTTGGATCGCCCGGATTCGAATGTCACATTTTCCTCGTAAAAATCCGGATTTCCTTTTCGACATTACGCACTTAATGGGATTAAATCCCAATGTAAATCCGACACTATCAGGATTATAAAAGCAAGCGCGCGCTCCGAGAAATGTTATGGGGTATCGTTGGAAAGGTCTTTCCATGCCCTAATAGATGATGTAGCTAAACATTTCTCCATTGTAGCGCTGCGTTTTTTATTCACATTTGAAGGATGTTTTCGGGGTATTAAATCCCACATGCTACCACTTTCAAAAGGAAATTGAACCAGTATTGATATGACTACTTTCCACGTGCATGCCACCATGTCTTGTTTAATTTAATTGGGCATTTAATTTCCACGTCTAAAGAATAGTGCCGTATAGGCGCCACACGGCCCTTGTAACGTGACCCAAAGCTGTCTTGGAGAGTTCGGAGAGAGGAACAAAATCTTCTGCCACATCTGCTCCACATCGTTCATCATACGATACGCTGCAAATTCGTTTCGCCCGTCAGATAGCCGCGTTTCGGACGGTGAGTAGCGCAAGTCTTCGTCGAGGCCTTCACTTACCATCGCACGAACGACATTGTCGCTCAGATATTTAATCCGACCGATCGGTATGTTTCTCGTGGACAAATTATTATTTTAAGTGCATTCAGGGTGTGTTGAACGGAGGAATTAATTCGCGAAAATTCCTTTCAATAAAATCGCCACACAGAATTAGACCCCATCCCACCCCATAATCTATGACGATGACGAAGTGCCCGCGACAAACCGAATGCGGGATGGTGACCATTTTGGGCGGCGCGGGCAGTCCGCTCGTGCGCCAGTGCTGCGCCAGTGGTTTTTAATACAGAATAATGTCGTTCTGTGCAGTTTATGTCGTTTTGTACAGTGCTTAACAGTGGTGGCCCCACGTCTACACAAGTCAAGCAAGAAACCCAAAGTTCATTATCACGCATATCACACGCACAGCACGCACAAGCATTTTCAAGCATTCAAGACATATCATATTTTGTATTCAAATTTACTTTATATCATATGTCTATCTCGGCATGTGCCATCCAGCGGTTGTGCATGCCGAGCATACAGCGATCTAAAGCCCATCTTGGCTTACAACATCTTGCAACGCGAGCTCTAGGGAGTCGCTATCGCTCGTTGCATTCCCCCCTGCTGTCTTCTTCGCTTTTCTATCTTCGTAGAGTGACTCTACTAAGACGGAACAGTGAGGTTTCATGTCATTCCCAGCGAATAGGTCTAGGCCTTTGCGCGTGTACCTCACGCACACATGCCAACTTAGGTCTTTCGCTGACGGAATAATGTAAACTTTTTTCTTCTTTTGTTGTTGTCCCCACCAAAGCCTCCGCAATGGATAGCTGCGGTCAGCGAGCCAGTGCTTTGGCAAAAGAAATGCGCAGAAGTCCCTGCACTCAGCTGCGTAGAAAATGAATGCAGCGTCGCTCATTCCACTCGAGGGTGGTGCGCAGATGTAGTTCGCATTTAAAAGACCCCCCAGTCTTTCGGGTCGAAGATGTCCTTGGCTTGCCACCCCTTTATTGACTTTGCCATAGCTTGGTGGTCCACCGACATAAGAGTACACTTTTCTTGAAAATCTGTCTGTAGGATATTTTTCACGTGTCCCATAATTCCAGAACCCGCTGCAAATAAGTCAACTATCACCCTACTTTTAATCTTCTTCAAGTCTTTGAAGTTCGTGAAATTGAACTTGGTGAGCAGTTGGCGAACGTGTTCCGCTTCCACAACTGCTCTGCTCAGTCGCCCTCTGTCTTCGAAAACGTCATTAAAAATAGACTCTGTCCAATTTGTCTTGATGGAAACATCGGGCAAGTACGTCTCTTGCAGACGCAAATGAAAGCTACTTGCACTCCTCATGTACGTATTGCGATCTGGGATGCGAGCGCGTTGTTTCGCTCGCATCTGAGATTGCTCAGAACGACACACGGTGCATAAACCTCGGTCAAATGTACTTTCATCGTGGGTGCACTGTCTTTTCGGCATATTTGTTCGTTGATACGTCGATTTATTCTGTCCGAAATTCAGAACCTTTCGAGTGCGTGGCTGGAAAAAAACATTAGCCACCACTGTTAAGCACTGTACAAAACGACATAAACTGTACAGAACGACAATGTTTTGTATTATTCGCCACAGTCTCGGTTCGGCATATGCGATGCTCATTGTCACGCGGACAGCATTCGGAGTGGACCCCCCGGACTTGACACCGCGACCCCCCGACTTCGTATGTTTTAACCCTTAAGCCGGTATCTGGGTCAGATCTGACCCAGAAGCGATGGCAAAGTATATGCTGCTTGGGCAATTGCGGTTGCATACCTTGCATGATTTGTGCACTGGGTATTTGCACGTACACCGTTGTGTGCATATGTAAGCGTAGCGTACTTGTGCGGGACACGTATGCATAATATATATCGCACGTACCCGCATATTTGTCTCGAAACAGTTGCACATTTGTACGTTTTTTGCGTAATTTTATCTTGCAAAACATACAAAACGCGCCTAAACTGCAACGTTATACTTACCTACGGCTCATCTACAAGCACGCGTTGCATCATGGGCCATGTCCCGATCATTATGTAAGTGATTGGTGGCTATCATCATGGAATATGACCCATAGTATCGCAAAAATCACCACACGTGTCCCTTAAGTATGGAAAACATTCCTTAAGTATGGAAAATATTGTGAAATATATGTATTTTTAGTGTTTTTTAGCATAAATCCACAGAAAACGATAGGCAGATGAACGCACATCGGTGCAAGTGAATCATCCTTGGAACGTATCACCAAGGTCGATGATTTAATTCCAAAATTGTGCAAAAATATGTCGAGCAGATGTCGTCAACAATGACGATGAAATTAAATCATGCCTGTAAAATCGAAAACATTCGAACCATGTGCGCATATAAGAGTGGATGTATTCGACATATATCGACATGTAGTGTCGCAAATAGTTGGTAATATAGGTATGCAATAATTGGTAAAGCAAACGGGCATTTAGTGACTAAGCATACATCGCAAAACTCCATTATCACAACACATATAGAAAACCCTCGAATTCTAACCACCGGCTTAAGGGTTAAAGAAATAAAAATTCGCGATATTGTGAATTTACAGGAACAATAATTGTAATAAAATTGATTTCAAATTAAAGACAGATTGCCTGATTTCAACTGCCAGGTCATGCCAATCGCGGCGTGAGCATTGGTTCGGAAAATGCTTTTCATGCAAAATATTCCATCATAATTGCATGCGTGGATACTGACGTGGCATACGTTTCGGCCCAGGTTCTTGAAACTTTGAGGAGTTCTGCGTGGGATTGAATGTCACATTTGTCGCGGAAAATGTGGGATTTGAATCCGGGCGATCCAAATCCGGTTGAGCGCGCCCGAGTGGCCAGTCATCCGAAGCTACCGGAGACATCGACTGAGGTAGACGGAGTTGTGATCCTAAGTTATGCCTGACAAACATAACTAAAATAAATTTCACATTAGTACGTGGCGAATCCACTCTGAATCGACAGATTTTCGTCAAAGCGTGCGTACTGGACTAAAAAAATTGAGGAGTTGAGCAGACCGGTTAAGGATTATAAGTCCAATTCCGTTAAGCAGGGCCACTCCGTTTGCATTAAAACAAGCCCCCGGTGAAATAACTCCGGAAACATCGGGCCCCCGAACCGCCTGTGAACCTCCAAAGTAGCTTCAGGAGGGGAGGAAGGGTTGGGTGCACTATATATAATAACTGTGGAAACATGTACCTAAGGGTTTTCGTCGATCAGTTGTATATATAAGGCCGAGAATCGTTCGATTAATGAGAAATTGTTAATTCGTGGGATCATCGTTCGCAAAGGCGTCGACGGCTAGCGCAAATAATCCGTAACGTAAACCTCGGATACCTTGAATCGTCACTCTGAAACACGATACGCCGTTCCAGCGTCAATCTGTATCACGATACGCAATTCATTGAACCTTGAATCGTCACTCTGCAATACGATACGCAATTCAAAGGGGGCTACATCCTAAGAACTCTAAGGCTAATGCCTAAGGTGAGGGTTTAAAGTGGACTCAGTTCCCCCCAATATCCTAAAAACACCATGAGGGACGCCTCAAATCGGTGTAAGAAGACTGGTACCAGCAGAAGCAACAACAACAAAGACATCAAAGACATATACAAAGGCATGCCCGTTGTGAGGTCACAACTCTTTTAAGAGGGGAGATCTGTCAGGGTTATGACCGATGACACATGTGTCATACATGTCATACGTGTCATACCTGTCAGACATGTCATACCATGTCATGTCATGTCATGTCGAGTCATGTCATATATTATAATGACAGACAGTCGTCAGTACGGTCGACTATGACTGTACAAGTGTACATGTCATCGAGATGATAAGTCATATCATCTGTCATTTATTCAAGGTAAGACTTGAATGACACATGTCATCGAGAGGCCAGTATGTCGGACTCGAGATGGCGAAGCAAGATGCTATCTTGAAGTACCGAATGGTTCGGAGAAGAAATCATCTTCGCTTCTAGCATGTTCTGAACAAGCATGCGAGTATCATATGGCGAACGCATTATTCGTTCAGCCGATACTAGTCGTTCAACCAATGCCTTGGGTTCACAACCCAATAGCGGTGCCATCTATGAGATGGGAGGCATTCGGTATAGATGAGGTAGCGTTGTGCTACAGCAGTATCTTCGGACGAAGCACTGCACTCATCACCCGCTCTTACGCTGCCCGAGTGTTACTGTTCAATAACACCGTGCTATTTTATCATATCATATTATATCTTAAGGCTCGCTTGTGAGACCTAAACAGTAGCCATCGAAAGGAGACCCGTGGGCAGCTGGGTCCGATGGCAAAACAGGGTAAAGCCTAGTGTCGATCTCGTGATTGGCAGGTGGTGGCACATCGCACACCACCTGCGGCACAGACAAAGTGCCAAGGTGTAATGAGGGCTGCACACCGGACGTGGTAGCACCACCGACCTGTGCAGCCGTAGCCGCAGACCGCAGGGAGTCGAGCACACCTCGTGCTTCGGCAAGTACACCTCCCATGCCGGTGTCCGATGTAGCACTACGGCCCAAGCCCGCATAGTGCGCACGCAAACCCACATCGCGCCCCACCGGGTACGTAAAGGGCTCTGGGTCGTCACGTACCAGTGGCTGGTCGTGCTGGAGGCACAACTGAGCAAACTCCCCGTCGTTCTCGTCGTCGAAGGCGGTCTGGAAGGCCGAAACGACCTCGTCCAATTCCACGGCGGCATCACGTAGTCCCTCATCACACGAATTACACACCGCCGGGCAACGTGCCGTGTCATGAAAGTGTCCCGGGCAGAGAGGGCACTCCTGTACGAAGGCCGAAGATGCAGAGTGGAAAGAAATGCACCTAGCCGCATGTGTAGAACGCGATTGGGACCAATCTCCCCCTTTCGTGAGCGGGGAGGCCGCAAAACGATGCTTCCATCCTACTCGACGGTCACGGCCATGAAACCTACCGTCGGGCCGACGGTTCCGCTCGTCGCGCCATTTCGACGGTGGAAATTTGACACCACCGCCCCCATGCCGACGGGGAAAATCATCCCGTGGCGGCGGCGTGTCTCGCGCATGCTCGCGCTCGTCATGACGAAGGGAGGCAAGAAGGGTAGAAGCCTCACCAACGATACGAGCAAACTCCTCGAGGAAGTCCGAGATGTCACGCGGCTCCCCACCTGCGTAAGCCAATCCGAGTGGCGTGTGCGTCGGGGTAGGCGCGTTCGTCTTGGGGCGGTTGGGAGGGCCATTAGGGTTTGCACACCACCATACCTCGAGAATGTGAGTGTACACCTCCTCGATCCCCACCTTCGCCAACTCAGTGTCAAGGCGAAGGGGGGTAATCACCTCACGGTAAAACTCCGGATCCAGTGCCGCCAGCAGCTGTCTCTTGGCGGCCTTCTCGTCCAGAGATCCGGCTCCACTAGCCGTAACAGCCTTAAGACACTCATCAAATTGCGCCACTAAGGGCTCTGGGTCGTCAGAGGACCCAAAAGAAATCCCTAAGAGCTCTTCATGGTGGCGGAGCGGCCGATGCCCAGGAGGCAGAAGCCTCTTGGTGACCTCAAGGAGGGCTCTCTTACCGTCGCGCGGGGAAATTCTCGCCGAAGCGTCGACCCACCTTCGAGCTGGAGAGTGGGGTGTGGTCAATGAAACCAACGCACGAAGTAAAATGTCGTTGAAGATCGGGTGAACCTCCTTGGTGACGTCCACGAGATCAAAGATGTCCTCGTTGGCGTTGTCCTTGGTGACAAATGAAGTCTCCAATGCAGTAACCAAGGAGTCCCATAGAAGTTGTCGATGCGGTTCACTTCCGGAAAATGACGAAGCTTTGTTGCCTAGGGTGTCCTTGGCAACACGCTTCACAACATCATCGTCCCAAGATGACTGTAAAACGGCATTACCACGTGTCTTGTCAGTAGCAGCAAGGGTGGCATGCGCTGATTGCGGGGTGCTCCTATAGCGAGCACCCACGTTTCTAGCGAAAATTGAATCAAGGCGCATTCTAGCGCCCACGGACGGGGTTCCAACTGAAGATGAAGTCATCAGAATAAAATCCTATAGGAGGGGCGCTGGGAAAAATGCGAGGTGCAAATTGTGGGGTGGCGAGCGCCGGCAATGCAGTTACGGAGTGGGAGGCCGAAAGGGGTCGAACGAAACCAACGAAGTCGGAGATGCGGCGGCCAAGGAGATGTCGACAAGGGTGATCAAGCCTAGTCAAAAACAAATTCCAACGCAGACATTCGTAGGATAAGCCGAAAGTTCCAATCCAAAATCTCGCCGTAACATAGCGCAAGCCGCACTGTCAGGGATATGACCGATGACATATGTGTCATACATGCCATACGTATCATACCTGTCATACATGTCATGCCATGTCATGTCATGTCATGTCATGTCATGCCATGTCATGTCATGCCATGCCATGTCATGTCATGTCATGTCATGTCATGTCATGTCATGTCATGTCATGTCATGTCATGTCATGTCATATGTCATAATGACATACAGTCGTCGAGTATCGTCAGTACGGTCGACTATGACATGTACAGTCATGATATCGGTCATCCACTCACCATGAGTGACATCTGTCATCGAGAGGCTGAGTACAGCATCTCGATGATGAAGCAAGTCAAGTTCTTGAAGAACAAACTGTTCTGAGAGGACGCGTCTTCGCTTCAAGCATGAATTGAACTCCATGCGGGTATCAACAGGCTAATTCGATCAGCCGATACTGTTAGTTCACCCAATGTTCTCGGGTTCACAACCCGATGGTGGTAACGCCTATGAGGCGTGAGGACATTGAGGTATATGAGAGAGAGCATTGAGCTCAAGCAGGGGATTCTGGATACCAGACTGCACTCATACCCACCAAATACTTGTTGCGAGTTGCTACTGTTCAATAGCAGCCGCATAGTCTGAAAGGTTGAATATACTGTACAACCTTGACAGTGGTATTCTCCGTCCACGCGACGAACGAGGACACATAAGTGTGTGCAGCAGTAGATATATATTGTATATTGTATACGGTGTGTGTGACAGGTATCGCGCATACAAAGCGGCGACAGAGTTCGCGCACACATATTGAATATCTACAATTGTATAACAGCATTCAACAGCAAACGGAGTGCGCGAGGAATTGTCATCGCGAACGCATTCGCAACTGATATCGCTCGCATAAATATCGTCAGAAAATAACAGCGACAAGGTGTGCTCACTGTATACAGATCGCACATACATGCTGTTATCATTCGCAGGGTTGGTACGATATGCGACATACGGACGCGCGAATGATTAAATCATCATCAGTAGAAATTCACTGCTTGTGTGCGAGCACAAGCAGTTACACCGGCCGAAGCGCGGCGATTTCCGGAATAGAGGGAACTAGAAAATTAACGCTCCATCCGGGAACATTATGCGCGGTATGCGTGCAAACTAATCAATTGAAAGCGCCCCACGCCACGCGCGGCAACTAGCACCCGCTTTCAGAAATTTACCACTTGTGTGCGAGCACAAGCAGTTACACCGGCCGAAGCGCGGCAATTTCCGGAATAGGGGGGACTAGAGGGCTACACTACAGGCACGCAAGATCCCAAACCTCTCCCGAAATTTAGCAAAAGATACCCAAGTTTTAAAAAGTTTGCGCAGCGCTTCCGCCGCGAAGGGTCGGAATTGCCGAAAATCTGAAGCGATTCGGAATTTGGGCACCTGCGGAACGCCGAAACTACGATTTATGCGTGCGTGCGTATGTGTGCCAAGAGAAGGGGCAACGCGCGCACCTTAAAAGATTGTCGTCGGGCTGAATTCCTCCACGCCAACGTGGCCCCAAGAGTACCTGGAACCCTCAAGCACAACCAACGCCGCGCAACGCAAGCAAAAGAACAGGCATCCTCGATTTCGTAGGACGGTCTAAGCTAGCTAATCACGCAAGGCAAGGTCGCACTCGATCAGAATTTGCGCAAAACAACAGGGAAGCAACGTGAAAAAAACGGACTAATTACCATTTTGTGGGAGTCTACACCCCTTGCTTTTCCTCTTCTTTACGGTTTCGGACTTATCCTATATCTACTTATTAAACGACCGCACGAGATATGGTTTCGGTTGGTCCACTATTCGGAATTCGGTTTCGTAATTCTTCTTAGTATGCTTTGCCTTCAGTGTATGCTTTCATTACACAATATACAGCGGTTACAGTTTCTTACTTTATGTTACACTTTTTCAGTTCAGTTCGCATCTCCGAAACTGGTTACACTTCGAGTTCTTATACATTCATGAACTCTTTCCATAACTCAACTGTACTGAGTACTCCGTACAACAGGCTAGGCACCTCACATCAACATCATTCTGATCGGTCCTACTGTACTCCGTACTGAGTACTCTTGCGTTTTGTACTTAGCCATTTTTCTTGCTCTTGTATGTGCTTGCTTCCTAGCACAGCGAGGCGCTAGATCACAGCCAGAGCGCTGGCGGTGCCCCGAGCGAGGCGTGCGACCAAAGCCACGACTCAGACGCGCGCGCTGGCGCGACACGCACCGCCAGCTGTCCGTTGATGCGGAGCCTTGGAGGCCGCTCACGGCGCCACCACTAGGCCCATATCCGCAGTCGTCGGTGGAGGTGCTGCCCGGGGAGCGCACACAGTGGCCACCTGATGGTAGTAGAGCAGGAGTGTTTGGCTACTGCCCGACGCTCCAGTCCTACCACAAGGACCGAAGTAAAAGGGGGCTAGCCGCCACGATTTTTCGATGTAGTTGATGTTTGAGTGCTTAAAGATCATCCTTGGGTGCTCAAATATTTATTTAAAACATGTGCCGGGTGATATACTCGATATGGGTATGCACTTGTGAGGGCTGAAGAGGTGGGGGCAAAATTAATTCAAATTAAATAAAAAGGCCAGTCCTACCACAAGGACCGAAATGTTTCTCACGCTAGCTACCTCCACGAAGGTCCTGTGAAAATTCGGAGACCTATGTTGTCAAGTTCGCGAGCTGCTCTTTCTGCAGTGTCTTGTCAAAAAATGATCGGAGGTCATCTTCGCCCTCAAAATATCGGTTGAAGTTGCCTGGGTATACAAAATCCGAAAATATCACTGTGGTGTGGTTGGAATTTAGTGATTTTTAACGCTACCCATGCTTAATGTTGATAAAGTAGCATGAAATTGCGACATTGTTTAGGCAAGCGGGCAAAGGGGTACTCAGTTTAGGTCCCAATGAGACTACAATCCGGAGGATATGCACTAGGAGCATCAAGAGGATGGTTAAAAAAAATTCCGCGCGTCCGGTCCTTGTGATAGGACTGAACGAGATTCCGGTCCTTTCACAAGGACTGTCGGGCAGTAGCCATGTTGCCCCAGGAGCACACACTGCCGCCACCCGACGAGGAGGCGGAGGCGTCGCTCTGAGAGTGCGCACAGCTGGCCCCTGGCAGCATATTGGCGGTGCGGCCCGACGAGTGCGCGCAGCGGCCACCCGCCAGCAGAGTCGAGTCACCGCTTGAGGGGTGCACGCAGTCATCACCGGAGCGCACAGTCGAGGTGCAGCCCATGGAGTGTGCACGGATGTCCTCTAGTGGCACTGCCGAGGTGCTGCCCGAGGAGGTGTCACTGCCGCTACCTGGCGGCGAGGCGGAGGCGTTGCTCCGAGAGGGCGCACGGCTGCCCCCTAGCCACACGGACCTGTCAGGCTCGCAGGCTCTCGACGTTGTGGCCACGTCGCCCGATGCGGGGAAGTGGTGTGGTGTCCCTGATGCGGCAGGCGCAGCACCCACGAGGCGAGCGAGCCGTACAGTAGAGGGAGGCGAGCAGGTCGCCGCGGGAGGCGAGGAGCCCGTGGTAGGCGAGGCGTGGTCGGGCCATCGGCCGAGGCGTTGGACTCGACAGGCTCGCAGGCTCTCGGCGTCCAGGCCGCTTCGCCGGATGCGAGGAGGTGGCATGATACAGTACCCGGGTAAACGAGGGATTAATATTAGAGTATTATATCCTTACATTGGAACAAGAGCGGCAACAATCTTCGATTGTTGCTTTTAAGTTGTCACAGATTTCCATAAATGTACAGATGTGCCAAACCGAGGATTAATATAAGAGTATTATATCCTTACTTTGGAACACATAAGGTACAAATCGGCATCACGGGCAACACGGGTAACACGGGTAACACGGGTAACAATCTTATATTGTTGCTTTTCTTCGATTGTTGCTAAACACCTTGTGTATCATCTCCGATTAATTGTGGGAAATGTGTTTGAAATTAAAAAGGTGGGGAAATAGGTCATATTCTCATTATCTTATATATAGTCTATAATATGACCTAATGTGCCACCTTTTGATTTCGCTGTGATTCATTGCCCATCGCGGTTCTTCGATTGTTACTATAACTTGTCGCAGATTTCCAGAAATGTACAAATGTTCCAAACCGAGGATTAATATTAGAGTATTATATCCTTACATTGGAACACACGACACATAAGAGTGAGTTGTCGCAGATTTCCAGAAATGTACAAATGTGCCAAACTGGGGAACGGCAACATTCTATGAATGTTGCTATTAATACTATAGTAATATATCCTCACATCGGAACACATAACACACAAGAGCGGCAACAATCTTCGATTGTTGCTTTTAAGTTGTCACAGATTTCCAGAAGCACAATTTCAGATATTGTCGCAGAATTCCAGAAAATTCTAATGTGCCAAATTGGGGATTAATACTATAGTAATATATCCTCACATCGGAACACATACAACAATCAATCCATTGATATATGGTTGCGAGCTGGGAAGCGAGCAATGCAAGGCGGGCATGGGTGGTAGGTAAGGCGGTAATAGCATAGATTGTAGCCAGTCGCTGTGTCGACTTACGCAATTCTGCCGTAGATAACCGTAGGTACTCACTACATAAGAGGCGTTCCGAAATATTGGGAAATCCTGGCAAATACATAAGGTACTTAAGAGATACAAGTGTATATAATAAGGATGTACCCCCACTACACGCCTCTTATGTAGTCAGATTCCCGCGCGGTAGCTGGTATCCATTCCCACACGCCGGCCGCCCCATGCTTGTTGACCGCACGTTTGCCGCAGCTGGGTCTCCCATAGCCATGTCCATGACTTCGCGGTCGACCATAAGCACCCAGGTCTCTACGCGAGGGTTAGTGAGTGGCAGAGTTGCGTGATGCAGACGACCTCCCATGCGTGCGTAGGCAGTCAGCGGCACTCCCAGCAGATACATAATCGTGAAGAGGATGGTGTCGCCCTGCACCCCAGCCCTGCGGCGTTCATCCCGTGGTAGGGAGACGGTTGCCGCGCCTCGCACCCCTGCTGGCTGGTGTACCCACAATGACCCACCGTCATGAGTGATGAAAAGGGCCCGAACCTCTGGGTACTGAGAGTAGGAGGGTTCTGGCCCTTGATCGGGGTCGCCAGGGGGGTCTGGAGGTGGGTCACCAGGGGGGCCTGGGGGCGAGTTCCTTGGGCTGGGGTCCCTGCGCTCTGAGTCAGGGTCGCCACCGCCGTGCACCACCGACTCCATCGACTGCCGCCGGCGAGCCACCATCATGTTGAGAGGATTTGGCCGACCCTGAGTGGGAGGTTCGGCGGGAGCGGTTTCAGCGACAGTCAGAGATACTGGGGGGGTCACGCTGTCAGCGGCGTCCGCCTCGAGTGCGGTCCGCCGTCAGGGCCCCCTGTGCGCTGCTCTGAGGGTCGCCTGGTGGAGAGGTTCCTGCAGAGGTCGTTGCGCCTGGCGGGGCGAGTCCCCTCGAGAGCACCGCGGAGATGTCCAGGGCCTGTACAGCTGTACTACCGCAAGGACCTCCCTTCGGATGTGCTCGCTCCGGCTGCTTGCGTCCGAGTCAGATCCGGACCTGTGGGCGGCCCTCCGCCTGCGCTCAGCCCGCGTAAGCGTGCTCCGGCTGCCTCTGGACCCCGTGCTGGTGTGGCTGATATCCGTACTGTACCGGACTCGGGGTCGGAGTACTCTGGTGCACGGCTCAGGCCTGGGATGTGCCTGCCGTGCGTCGCGGGGCCCGAGGATTCCCTTCGGGAACGTCGACGCCTGCGGGTCTCTGAAGCTGCTGCCACCGCGGGAAGGTGGCGTACCAAGAGCTGGGCCCCGCCCGGGACGCTCTGCTGAGCTCCGACATCAAGGGTTGCCTGTAGAGGGTCTGGCTCTCTGGCAGGGTTGCGGCGCCGATGCTGATGAAGGGCTGCAGCGATGAGGGATCCACCCCAGAGTCATACAGCGCCGAGGTAGCTGGTACCAGATGTTGCGGCCGTGGCTGTTGTTGCTGCTGTTGCTGCTGCTGTTGCTGCTGCTGCTGCTGCTGTAACTGCTGTTGCTGGAACTGCTGCTGCTGTAACTGCTGCTGCGTAGGTTCCAGCGGTTGCTGCTGGAGCCACTGCTGTTGCTGCTGCTGGTACGCGAGCCACTGCTGTTGCTGCTGCTGGTACGCGAGCCACTGCTGCTGTTGCTGCAGCTGTTGTTGGAACGGCGTGGGAAATGAGCCCATGGGGTGGTGGGTTCCCAGTGTGAACGGCACTGGTGACACTCCCCCAACGAGGGGCGCTGATTGGGGCAGTACCCAGTTGGAGCCGTTCCATACAGCCTGCGCGGGGGTGTCATCCGGCATGGTGTATGGGCGGGGCACCGCAGTATAGGGCATGGTGGTGCCTGGGTGTGGAAGGGGGTGAGCGGAAGCGTATGTAGTGGGAGATGGGAAGGTGAGGGGGAGAACAATGGGGGGTGTAACGGCTCTGCGCTGACCCCCATGCTGGGAAAGGACTCTGATATCTGCTGTGACATACTGGCTGCTGAGCTGATTGAGATCACAGACTGGGTGTGGCAAAAGCCACAGGTGAGCAGAAAGTAGGGAGTGCTCGCCTTTTATTTATTCAGAGTCGTCGAAGTGGAGGGGGGAAGGAGGAGGAGAAGGTGGAGGGCTGACTTCTGGAGACGGTGGGGCTCCAGCCAAGGTTTCACCAGGAAGCACAGGTATGTCTGGATGATACGGGTCCGGGTAGTTGAAGACAAAAACCGTGAACCCCTGGTAGTACCACTCGCGAAAGTGGCGGTCTGGTGGTATAGCCAGGGTGTATGCTGTCCAGGTGCCTAGTTGTCTTCCACTTCGTCGTCTGAGGAGGAGGGAGAAGGAGAAGGTGGGAAGGGGCCCTCTGGGGAGTTATCGTAGGCTCCTGCCGGCGGGAAGGTAGGGTCCGGTTGAAATAGCCACTTGAAGGGTCCCTGTTTCCACCACTCTTTTCTGTGCTTTTGTGGGGGAACTGCCATAAACTGGCTAAGGCGCTGTTTTGGGCGGTTTTCCCAACTGCTGGTGTCCGTATGGGCGGTGTTGGAAGGTTCTGGGCGGTTCTGTGGGGTCTGGGGAGAAGGTTTTTGGTGGTGGGGACTGTTGGAGAAGGGTTTGGGGTAAGCTAAAAATAGGCTAAAACTGCTAAAAAGTGCTATTTTTTGCTGTTTTTGCTGCTTTTAGGGGTCTGTAACTAGTTGCATGCCTGGAATGGGGCCATGATAGACCCTAGTATCCAACCTTACTGCTCGAAATCGGTCGGAACTGGCCTCAGACGAAGTTTGGTTTTAAGATCTTGTCAGGCATGCTTGGGTCGAAGAGCCGGTTTGAGCCCCCAGTGTTAAGGGAGTCGGATACTGCTTTTTAATGACTTTTGGAGGTATTTGCTGGAGTCCTTCTACAAAAAAAAAGGTTTTTCTAACGTAGAAATTGCGCAAAGGTAGCCAAAAGTACAGCTCCTCCCCTGCAGTATTCCGTAAGTTATGACAGGTCCGTGGTTGAACGCGCGGAGTCGTTCAAACGCACAAAGATACCAAATGTGCCAGGGGCACTACGACGTATACTCGGAATGATGTTTTTGATTGAACGTGCAAAGGTACACAATTCGGTTTTTATAATATGCTGGATCAGGGCCAGACTGAGGTGCAAACGATAGTTCGGTTCCGAGTTCTGAAGGCTAAACACTTCTCAAGTGCTCTACTTATTCACTCGTAACTCGGGCTGCAGGGTCAACCACCCGGCACCCAATGTCACACCACGGCCCAACGTTCAATTCCTGATCCGATCTCATTTCTAATTCCGATTCGTCATTCTCGATTCAGATGTCACATCGACGGACTGACACGATGACTGTCACACAGTACTGTCATACTACTGTACTGTCATACCGTCATACTGTCATACTGTCATACCCCCGACATCTGATACTCGATTTCATTGTCTTTCTGATCCCAATGCGAATCCGGCCATTCCCCGAGGGTCTGACTAAGTGCCACGATGACCACCCCACAGTACTGTCATACTACTATAGTGTCATACCCCGGACATCTGGTACTCATTCTCATCGTGATTTCAAGCCCAATTTCACTGTCATCGTGTCAATCCCAGATTACTCCCGATGATACACACAGACGCATAGACATATCGGCTCACGCTGTGCCTCCGGGCACACCAACTCTTGCATGGAGACACATTGTTGGCATTCACAAAAGTAAGCTGGCTGCATCAGTGTGAAGTCGTTACATACAACGAACACAGTGCAAACCTATAATTTCTTTGATAAATTAGAATATGCTTTCCCAAAGCAGCACGGGGAAAGGCACAACCACGCCGTGTAAACACCCATATCTGTCGATCGAGTGTTTGGGATTTTCAGGAGTGCATGCAATATCCAAATGGCAAAAGGATGAGGTAAATGAATAAATAAAGCCAGAATAGATACCACCTAACATCGATGACTCCAATAAACAGTACACGCAACATACAGATACAGATACAACAGGACACCGTGAAGGTTGAGGGTGTGAATCCACTTCTTGATACAAAAATAAAAACGTAAAGATGCACAGATCTTTACAATATGAGTTTGACCTGGTACCCAGGGGGAGCAGTGGTTAGAGATACTCGTTCGTGTTAGTGGGTTTTCTTCTTCTTCTTTAGGACTAGAAAGTCAGCTTTTCAGCTCTCAATAGTCACTTCAGGAGCCCCTATCAGGATGCACCTTTGAACAAGTGAAAAGCTCTCTCCTACAACCCATATCAAGTTAACATGAATGCTGTCGCCAGGCTTTCTTCCTGGTGGGCTAGCTAGAAAGGTCTCCATGAACTAATCTTTATCTTTTCACAGAAGACTCAAAGTCAAATGATTACGCTCAATTGGCTGGCTTCAGCATGTTCGCGTTCGCCCACATCCCATGCTCCATGGCTTTCTGTTTCGGGGTCTTCGGGCGGCAGGGCAACTCCCCCTGGGGAGCGCTCGCGAGGGGTTCAAGCTTCCGCCCTCCACCCGCGCCAGACTTGAAAGACTTTCCACTGGATGCCTTCCTTGGCGCGCGCGGGGTATTCGTGCTGTTCCCAAGAACCAGCACCTCGGCACCATTTATCTGCTGCTGCTCCTGCTCCAACTCTGCAAATTTCCGATGCAACATTTTTAGCAGGTTCGGATTCAGCTGCCCGAGGTGCTTGTCACTCATCACCTTGCCATTCCGCACGTATGCCTCCATCACCACACTCACCGCTGCAGTTCGAATCTTATCATCCGGCATGGCCAACGCCGGACGCACAAATGCCATCACCCGGTCGATTGAAAGGCCACAGCTGTCGGATATTCCAAACTCTTTGAGCAACTCCAGCAGCAGATCCAATCTTCCCGTGTACATAGCGATTTCGTTTTTTGCCTTTTTTATCTTAAGTGACTCCAGGGCATAGGTGTTCACCAGATCGGGACCAATCTCCGCAGTCTTCGCCAACTCGAGGAGCACGCTTTGCGAGGTCGAGGACAGTCGCGGGTTGAGGTTCCCACAGCGCAGCACCAGGATCGGCATTACAGTTTTGAGGGAGTCACTGATAAGTGTCTGGTCCACGCAGCCGGCGGTGGTCTGCACGAGGGCCTGCAGCGCTGCGAGGGACGCGAAGTACACCGGAATCACTTTGTCCTTCAGGCTCTCCGCCAGCACATTCACGGTCTCGCTCCATAGTTGCACACCGTCGTATTCGTGAGGGTACCTCTTCTCGAAGAACTTGGACTTGATAGTCTTCAAGCCAAGCTCGCGCTCTCCCCACACCTGAGGCAACCGCAAGAAACTCGCATCCTCAGACCTGGGCAACTCTTCACACCACAACACTTCGCCCATGTTGCGTGATCACCTGAAGTGCTTGTCAGGGAGGCAACACGTGCGTATTCGCTGCATATTCAAAAGTTAATTATTCACAACTTAATGTTGCAAAAAGCGAAAGCTGGTGCGAACGGGGAGAAGGCAAACGTTAAGGCGTCGAGTATCTTGAAGTGGAAACCTGTGGCTCGCCGTTGGTGGCCAGAAACTAGGACCCTGCTTTGGTCGGGAAGGAGCAGCAAGTCTCCTCCAGGACAATCGAGAAACTCGCGCAATCTCAACAGAAGCTCCCAGGGCTGCAGCTGGCGAAGAGTGGGCAAGCGCGCAAGTATACCTTAGAGGAGAGATTCTTCATGTTGACCTCCCCGAACCCGGTGAACGGCTCAGCTTGCTTTTGCTGTGAAGGGGAACGACCATGTGAGGTACCCGGGGGCTGGTTCTCAATGCCGCCTCGCGTGGGAGGGCGCTTTGGCACGGCAATGGAGATGAAAGGGTCCGCCCCAGTGGGGGAAGTGGGCTCCGGAGCAGTGCGGCCGGTAGCGATAGCGCGCTCCACGCTCATCTCGTCAGAGGCCTCTTCGAACTTGGCCTTCAGCGTCTTCAGGATATTAGGCTTGAGGTCCGCGAGGAGCTCATCCGTGACGCCCCCGTCGGAACGCTTGTACACCTCGACCACGGCGGCGATGGCCTCCGAGCGTCCCTTCTCGTCCGGGGAGAAAAGCGCGGGACGCACGAAATACAGAATCTCCTCCACGGAGAGCGGGGTCCACTGCACCACGCCGAACTCACGGATGAACTCCATGAGAAGGGCCATGCGGCCTGCGAGCATGGTGCCCTGAAACTTGGCGGCTTTGGTGGTGAGCTGCAGGGGCTCGCACACGAAGGGTGTGATGTAATCGAGACTCACACTCTGGTCCTTGGCGAGATACAACAGCATCTGCACGGATTTCTGGCTGATTCGTGCGTTCAGATTCCAGGAGCGGTGTACAAGGACTGGGACGATAGAATCCAGTGTCTGATGAAGGACAGTGCACGGGATGCAGACCGCAGAGGTTTTCACCAGGGCCTTGAGGATGCTCAGCGAGGCAAAGTACACCGGAGCGACTTTGTCCCGGAGAGTCAAGTTGAGCACCAGGCAGGTAGTTTTCCAGATACTCAGGTTGTCGCGCGCGACACCTGGATTTTGGTTTATCAGCGTCTTCATGCTCTGGAGCGCGGCCTCACGCTCGGACCACTGCGTCGCCCGCAAGCCCTGCAGGGTGTCTTCCCCGAACACGCGCACCACCGCGGCGTCGACTTCCTCTTGTGAGGGTGGAGCAGGGCCGGCTCGCTTCTCGGGTTGATGGATATCACGCGTGGATGAGTGTCTCTGAAGGGAGGATTCTGAGGATGATGCCTCCCCCTCTCGGGAGTTGAGCTGATGGTCTTTGGAAGGGGTCTGGCCTTGAGAGACCTTTGTAGGTACAGCACTGGCGAACGTGAGCTTTTTTGGCTGAACTTCCTCAGAACTAACTGATGCGCTTGCGATATTGGTGACTTTTCCGGGCGGGGTTTGCATGTCGGGAACGGGCGGATTTGGTCCATCGGTCGCGGACTGCGGTCGGGAATTCTCGGCGGGCTGTGCAGTACGCGAGCCCTCTTCCTGCAGACCGGCTGTTTCGACTCGGGCAGGAGCCGAAGATACACGCTCTTCTTCCTTTGTTTTCTTTTTGCTTTTACTAAAGGGGTTTCCCATGTTTAGTGCGAGAGAGGGGGAAAACAAGCGTAGGGGGACAATGGTCTGTGGTCACCCACGGATGCTAAGCTATGGTCAGTCAGTCGGCCAGGTTACATATGCCTCGGAGGAGTATGCGGCTTGTGGCTCACGATCAACAAATCTGTCGTTCAATGAATGGAGAGCATTCCAATACGTTGCAGATTTGCTTGAACTGTGGGTGTGCAAGACGAACTAGATAAGCGGAGGAGACCGGTCACATCTGGGCACCGATGAACGAACTGAGGTGACACTTTCAGGAATCAGGATTCGGGGATTCCTCGACGTTCCAAGCCCTCGCCGAAGTCTAGTCTCTCATCAGTCGAGTGTCCACACGACAGTGAAGACCGAAGAGTATCGAAGAGTCAAGAGAGTCGACAGTCAAAGTCGAGACTCAGACTCGAGACTGTTCACATTGATATGACGGTTGATCGGTGACACAATAACAATACAAACATCGATCGGTATCTCGTATCGTCGATCTTCGACCATCTTATCGTAAGGTTCATAACGATCTACGATGGTGAATGCGTGTTGCGTGATCGTTTCGACGTTTCCTAAAAGAGCTGCCTCCATCTCTCCAATCACCAATAGCCATTCGTGGGCCGCGGCCTTGGCCGCGGGTTCGTCTCGTCACGAGGAAGAGGGTCACGTTTATAGACGTTTGACGTTGTGCTCGTCTACAGTATGTCTTTGACTTTCACTTCCCGTTCCGGCTTGCCGCTTGCGCTTGCTTTGGAGCTTTCAGCTTAAAAAAAGGGAAGGGTTACTATACGCGCTGGAACTGGAACGTGGTTTCCGTCTCAGTCCCGAAAAAATTCTGAACCAGCGTGACGGTCATATCGTCTCGCATCGTCTCGCGTGTCATCGTGAATTTAATTTCCAGGATTATTAAAACAAATCATCTATTTATCTTCCATCGATATCGCGGATACGATTGCCGTTGGCGTTGACTCGCTCAAGGATAAAGAGCTGCGCACCAACATTTACTGCTCATAATTTTCTCAACGGTCCTTCGCTTCGCCTCATGGGCGGAACGATGTCGTGGCTGCTGTGTTATGCGCAGGGATTTCGGAAGTGTTTGACTGCTTTTATTTTTCAGTTTGTTTATGCATATGTGCCGACTCACGATACTCGTTTTGTGCAGCTTGTGTCGCAGGTTTTGCGATGGTGAGGAGGGGCGCGCTTTCTTGAGGTTGTCGCGAACTTATGCACGAAGCGTCCACACAAAGCATAACTCTCTAGCCCTACTACTAAACAGTCTTACTTATTGTCAGCGCTTCTATAATACTAGCTCGGCTCTGCATATGTTGCCTTATATGACTGCACAGTTGACTTCCCACTGTGACTACACAAAATCTCAAAATTTTTGATATCTTCTTTTCTTTCACAACTTATGCAAGCTCTTTTTCTCAACATGTAAAAGACTGTTAATCACAGTTCTGACACTATCGCACAAGAGCAAGTTCCACAAATGTATATCTTTACAAGCAGAAGAATGCTGTATCTCATAAATTATATCATAACACTGCTGTTTTCGCGGTCTGAGCGAGTCCTGGCTATTTTCGGAATCACTGTTACGAAGGCAAAACAAAAATGAGCGTCTACCTCACCCTTCCACGCCGCCCTACTTATTCTCACTATCTCTGAACAAGTGTAACACCCGCTTATCTTTCCGTATCTCTTCACTGTCATAACTCCTCACGCGTACCGTACTGCGCGTGTCATATGTTCGTCACAGAGACTGCTACAGCAAGTGTCACAACCCGGCTGAGGTACACGATAAGCCGTGGTTTGTGACAGCTGTCGCGAACTTATGCACGAAGCGTCCACACAAAGCATAACTCTCTAGCCCTACTACTAAACAGTCTTACTTATTGTCAGCGCTTCTATAATACTAGCTCGGCTCTGCATATGTTGCCTTATATGACTGCACAGTTGACTTCCCACTGTGACTACACAAAATCTCAAAAAATTTGATATCTTCTTTTCTTTCACAACTTATGCAAGCTCTTTTTCTCAACATCCCCCATCTGTAGCTGCCACTGGTAGCACAGACATTAAACAAGAGCTTGCTCAGCATCTTCTGTAGTAACACCATCCAGCGCGAACTTGCCCATGCTGAAGGTAAACATACCCACTCCAGAAGCTTCTCCTCCTCGTAGCATCCTGGCCCGTGTCAGAGGATTCCGAAACACCATGACCCACATACATCTTCTGCCAATAGGCCCATGTTCTAAGTGTCCAATCACATGTAAGCGTCCAGCGTGACACAACTTACGAAAGTATTGTGCCCTGCTCTCTGTCATATCTGTCATGTAGTGCGATGGCACATGAATACAAGCCACCACTCGGCTGGCCAACACTGCCAATGGCAACGCAATATCCAACACTGCGAACCAGGGTGAGGCCACCACCGCGTCACACACCCCATACTTTTCCTTCCAGGCGCGATAATTGCCCGGCTGCAAGGCGTTAACCCCTAATCTGCGACGTGATGAGCTATCTCATCAAACACTCAAATCTGAGTTTCTCTGCGACATGTATCTCAAATTCACTTTTGAAGACAGTTCTGAAAAGCTCTCAGCAAGCCGCATGCAATCGTGTACTTATGAGCAACCAAGCTGTCTTGATGCTCTTGATATTCTTCGAGACGCGCTCCATTTTAACTTGGCCATACTGGGTTACATCTAGGGCACATGTGCAGTAGTGTTACAACCCCCCTAATACTCTAAATAGCCCTAACCACATGTTGGATACTTGGTAAAATTACATCCGGAAGTCTAGGGTCAATATTAGGGCTTAGGTTGTCAACAATGTGCACATACATCAACATTTTTCGGTTGATAATCACGTCGCCGGTATCAATTGTCGTGCATTTCAAACCTGCGTATGCGATTCGCCTTGCGAAGACCTTTCCGACACTATTTTCAAAAGTTGAGTTAGGACCGTTATGCAAAAGTTATCGTATATAAACCTAACTTTTCAAAAACCCAAAATTCCTTTCGCAGATTAGGGGTTAAGGGCTTCGTGCCATTTCAGCTGCGGGTTCCAATCATTATTCATAAACTTCAGGTGAGGCCATTCCAGTGACATAACTTTGTCAATGACACCTATGCCAGCCCATGGATCCCAGACCTGTGTGATCTTCTCCCAAGTCACCTCGTGCGCCAGACGCCTAACCTCCTGGGGAACTGTCATCACCAGCTCTAAGCCCCAGTCCAGTTGACTGACAATTTTCACCTGGGCTCTGCTCAACTGCGTAACATCCCCCCTCTTCTGCACTTCCTCTGGACTCATGGCCTGCACCGTGGACGCCTTGCGAAGGCTTCTCGCGCGAGTGTGCTGCTCTGCACACTTTCTGCTCAAGATGGTACGATGGCCCTCATGCCAGAATCCTGGCATCACGTCTGTAATTACTCTGCTGAGCTCCTCCTGGTTCCCCCAGGCCACTTTGTCAGGGAGATCCCCCATACTCCCTTCTTTCCTGAGCATCTGTCGCGATGTGAGCGCCTGCCATGGATCTTCACGCCCCGGTTTCACCGCACGATGTGGACCCACGTCTGCAGGCAACATTACCACATCTGAGCCCAACTTCTCTCTCAGCTGCAGCTCCATGGCAGCCATCTTCTCCACGATCGACGTACTCACTTCAGCGGCAGCTGCCACCACGGTCCCACCCAAGCATTTGGGACATTGCCAATCTCCTTCAGGTACTCCATCCAGCGCTGGATTCAGACACCACGTGTGATAGCCACGGTTACAGGTGTCACACAGCAACATGGCGGCCTCCCCATCTGTCCTCATGCACACCTCACACGCGAGATGCTTGCTGGGGATGGCTGCACTGCAGTCGTATTGATCTTTCACCTGCAGGTGACATGGTGCGATATTCTGCACTGTACTCTTCTCCCGCAACTTCGTGCTGTCCTCCAACATTACCACCCCATCTCTTTGCACCTTGACTATATATCTTTAGGATGGCTGGCTTGGTGGCCACCTCCATGCCAGAGCGCGGTTGTTGTCGTATGTACACGAAGTCGCCTGCCTTGAACTGATGCGGCTTCGGCTCGTAGCTGCCACTCCTCCTGTGCTCGTATCGCAAGGTGTCGCGGTGCTGGGCGATCTCCAGGTTGCACCCTGCATGTACCATGAGCTTCTTCACGATGGCTGCTCGCTGTAACAAGTCCTCAGCCAGTGTCTTCTCCTCCTGCTTCCCAAAGTCCAACTCGGGTCGGGCACGAAGATCCGGTGGCACAGTGGCTTCCTGAGCGAACAGTAAGGTGAATGGTGCCACTCCAGTCGACTGCTGTTTAGCTGCGTTGTAACTGAGTACGAGTGACCAGAGCATCTCGTCCCACTCGAAGTCCAGGCCCTTGTCGAGGGCCATTTTCTTGAAGCAAAACTTGAGGGTGCGTACCACCCGTTCAGTCAAGCCATTGCTCTCTGGGGAACTCGGTGAAGTCACTCTCCGGTCAATGAGACACTGCTTGCATAGGGCGGCGAACTCGCCCTCAAACTCTGTGCCCCCGTCCACAAGGCATTCTGCTGGCGCCCCAAACACGGATAAAACGTGATTGCGAAACGCGCTGGCGATGGTGGCGGCCTCCTTGTCAGGGATTGGAACGCACACGACGAACCGCGTATAGTGCTCAATCATGACCAAGACGCGTTGGTTCCTAGCCTTCGTGATGCGCTTCGTGGGCCAAGCTAAATCCAGAGACCAGCGGTACATGAAGGACTTGATTTCCAGCGGCGTGAGCATCGCCTCCTCCCGTACATAGTGCGTCTTCACCCTCTGGCAAGTCTGACACTGAGTGACCACCGCTCGCACATCCTGTTTCATGCCCACCCAGTAATGGCGTTGCCACAACAAGTTCAGTGTCCGCCTGATGCCCCAATGGCCAGTCCTCTCATGGTGCTCACGCACCAGCTGAATTCTGTCACAGGGCTTGGGCACCAGCAGCTCCTTACCACTGACGGTAACCATATACAACTCGCCCATGGCATGAGCTCGTCCCAGCGGTGACGTGCTGCTCTCTTCCTCACTCTATGGTACTCCTCCTTGGGCACCTCCACTCTTCCTCCGGTCTTGATCCACGCGAGGCATAGCTCGTCCTCGTGTATGTCGGGGTACTTCTCTCGAAGTGACTCCTGGTTGGTTACACTGGCTAGCATGGCAACCATTCTCGTAGTGTCGGGCAGCCTAGGCAGCCTCATCTCTTTCTCCTTCGCCACTGGTGCCCATTCTGGAGCTGAGCTTGTCTCTGCTGGCTTGTCCCCAGGTCTTGAAAAGGCCTGCCGATGGCGCGCCTCATAGCCCGCGAGCTTCATGGAGGCAAGCTTCCACTGTCTGCGACGTGGGACGGCGTCGGCGGTGCCGAGTCCCTGAGTGCCTTTCTGCCCCTGACTGCACATGTGTTGCAGTCGTTCTTCCCAGTCCTGATGGCTAAGGCGTCGCGCGACTTGCTGAGTGTAGTCGTTGGAACTGGTGATCCACTCTGCTAGTTGTGCTCGCACCGGCTCAGTTGTGTCCTCGGAGGTGGTAGCCACCTTCGTGGACTTCACGATGGGGATGGCAGCTAGCGTGCCATGCTCCTCCTCCTCGCTCTCCTCGCTCTTCGGCAGTTTGGTCGTGCTGACCTCGGCAATCGCGTACAATAGCTCCATTGCTCTCCGATCCATGGCGAGGCCAAGCACTCCTGTCAATTCTTCGTCCGTCATGCCGTGCGCCATGCGCAGCTCACTCGCGCTGTACCCCATGGCAACTGCCTTCTCGTCCAGGTTGACCTCTCTGGTCTCCCCCACTTCATCATCATCTTCTTTCCTCACCACCGTGCCTGCGCGAGGTGCGCGAAAGGCGCGAGAGTTTTGTGTCGCCAAGATGGTTGGCAATACTCTCATAGGCTCCCCCACAAAGTTAGCGGTGTACAGTAATACCTCACCTTTAAGGAAACAGAATTTGGAGCCAGCCTAGCTTTTTTCGTATTTTTCTGACCCCCCCCCCCCCTGCCAGCGTCAGCCTCTTACCGAAATTACTAACGAATAGGAAACGCGATTCGAGCGTCAGCCAGCCTCTTCTCTTAAATCCATTTCTTTTTAGGGACTGGAAAGCGCAGTCAGCCAGCGCATTCTCTTAAATTCACCATGGATCCGAGCAGTCGCCAGGAACTGCGAGAATTGCATGCTGACTTGCAAAGTGGGATGATTAGTAAGGAAGACTACGACGACTTGAAGTCGATAGTCATCACGCGTATCAAGGCCAAAGCGCCACTCAATGAGAGTCCCAGCGGTGAGACCGAGAATGCATCAATGCAGAGTGACACGGTTGAGTTGGTTGAAGACTCGGATGAGGACCTTCCCGCAAATATATATAATAATAATGGAATTTTCTGATGTTCAGCTAGCCTTCGTTTCCCTAATATGACATTCCGATTTCCGTTAACGAAATGATTCGGCAGCCTTCATTTCCTTATTTGGGTACATTTTCTTAATGTTTTTTTCCAGCCCAGCTTTTTTCGCATTTTTCCGACCCCCCACCCCCCCGAAAAGCTGGCTGTTTCCTTA
>LGRX02010648.1:0-29331 GCA_001247695.2 Cymbomonas tetramitiformis
CTAACCCTACACCCCTAGCCTAAATGGACCCCCCGGGAGCTCACTAAGCCCCCTACACCCATCCTTATACCCACATGTTCACCACAGCCTGCACTTTAAGCCGGTGCCATGCATTATGTGCCGATTTCCCTGCCTCGGTCACCATACCCTAAACCGTATGACAGCTGATGACACGCTACATGCAAATGCACCTAACCCTACACCCTTAGCCTATTCTCGTTATTCTTTTTTGAGGTCCCTATTTTAGGTGATATCCGCAGTCACATTAGAAGAATTCAACGTCTCTCACACTACCATAATTGGAGAGCTTTACAGTCTCAAGGGAAGTACTTGAGGATGCTCGACGAGAATAACACCACCCCCACTAAAGATATTTCCAAAATTACACCTAAAGCGTTCACTGCTTCTAGAAGCAGAGAACTCCTGGGTCTCCAAGCCTCTCCAGCACGTTTATTCAAACTGGGGAAAATCGGGACTGAAAACTGCCCCTACTGCCAACAGAATACAAAATGCACCTTCGAACACATCCAACTTGAATGCTCAGGACATAATAATAGTCTGCATAGTCTTAGAACAACCCAAGATGGCGAACTAAGGAAAATCATTGCTGAAGAAACCTCAGAAAAGCCCAAACTACTAAACCCTGGAAAAGGTACCACATACATCAAAACACAGCCATCGAAACTTTTTCCACTTGCTGACCTAAGACAGGAAATGAATGAGGAATTATACTTACACGCTCTCCCGGAAGCTACCATGTACCGACCATCAAGTTCAAAAAAGAATACCATTGCTGTGACCGCTAAACCCGAAGTGGACCATGTCACGGGGACAATAAACTCCAATATGTCCAAAAGAAAGAGTTTTGGAAACTTTTGGCCTGGCACCGCCTTTCCAACAAAGCAGTCCCATGCTCACTTGCGGAGTACTCGAATAGGGCACACGATATTCATGAAGCACTCAATGCATGTAAGTTTGAATCGGGGGATCCTAAAAACTGCTACGCAATCAGAAGAAGCCTCTTAGATATTTTGGTGGATAACAGGAACCTTGACAAAAACGGTTGTGAACTTTTCTCAAACCCACTAAATGCCCACCCTAGAATTCACTCGAGAAGATGAATACCCACCACAAGAATGAAAAAAGCCCTCAGGCCCTTCTGCCATCATGGCAAAATTGGCTTTGATGGTCTCGCTTGGGATGCCTACGTGGATCCGAAAACAGGCATCGGCAGAATCGTTTATGGTCCCCCTTTGATGGGAAAGAAAAGGGCAAATCTTCGGCGGTCATGACTACCTTGGAAATGGGATATACAGCGGCCAACACCGTCCCCGGATTTTCAGGAACATGGATTCTTCCGCTGTCTCCCCAAAACCAAAAAAGATGGTTCGATAAAGGTTTTAAACTTGTTTTCAGATTCCCGCATAACACTATTCCATTTATCCCACATGGCTATTGGACGGGTGATGACCCCTACGTTCTTCCAGGTGGTGGATGCTATAAGGATGACTTTTCGGATGTTGTTATCATAGCTATGGACAGTGCACCCAGTGATACTCAACCAGCCTTTGACTGGAGGCCTACACAGAAAAAGATTGCCAGATGGTTCCTTAACGTCCTACCTAAGTCCATAGTCACGAAGAAGAGACTAGAATACACAGGAGTCAGCCCTGATATTTGGAATGAAGTTCTGAACGAAAGCGACAAAGTACTTCCCTCTTCGCTTTGCCCATGGCCCACTCAAGACCCTCCTTATCATCAGAGTGATATTGAGCCTTATTATGGTGGTCACCACGACACGACAATCACAAACGCAAATTCCAAGCCCTTCATAAGCACCGTGAAATGGCCCAAAGTTCTTACACTCATGGGATACCTTCCTCCTCTTTTTGGTACTGTCCTCAACACGATAGGTGTTCCCCGTGGCAAGATTAAACCTCTCCTTAAAAAACTTTCAAGAATTTGTAGGCAACACACCAAAAATAGGCGAGACGTGTTTCTGTTAAACACCACCACCACCTTAAACACTGACCCGCATACAGTTGACATCGCATGCAGTGAAGCCATGACAGAAACAGAAGCTGTGCAACAGTCAAACGACTTTCTTCAAACCCTCCTGCAATAATTCCCAAAACATTTTGCAATAAAAGATGGTTCCGTGTCCCCAAGGGGAGCTCCTGCCACCCCCTCTCCCCGCCCACCCGACCCCCTTCCTCAACGTCTCCAAATACCCCCTTAATTCTTCGACTTCCCTCCCCACCGCTCAGATTCAGCCACCCCTCCACTCACCCGGCCATGGCTGCTTCTCCATCTTCTAGAGTTTTTTTATTGCCTAGCACTTAGCTTTTTCTCTAGATGTCACCCTGCTGAAAAGTGGGCTGAGCCCCTTTGTGGGCGCGCTATAGCAGAGGGAGTAGCCCCTGGTGTTTTCACTAGCCTGCTTTGCAGGGTTACCGCACTCTCAGGACTTTGTCCCCTTTGCTAGCGTAAATGTTTTATTATTATTATTACGAGGAATTGTGAGTTTAGGCTTGCAGCAGAGGCGGAGACGTGACACACACGCCAGTCACACGGAGAGACATGACAATCGGTCGAGTGCAAAGCGGAAAAATCTGCCAAATGAGGAGCAGATCAGTGCCGCGGAAATCTGAGGTGTAACCGGTAGCTACCGGCAGTCATATCCCTTAGCCACCGGCAGTCGCTGTGAGTCATGTGACAACCAGACCGCCCGCTGTGTACGATCCGGTTCAAAAGTGTCCCTTGGCGCGGTTGATAGCTGACCACGCAAGACGGACAGAGTGTCACGAGACAACGAGACACGAGAGTAGTTCGGTTGTCACGGTCCTGGATGGACCAGATGTTTAGCACGGCTATTATAGAACAATAATAGCAGCGTGTGAGTATATGGCGGGTGTATGAGTCGTGCAGCAGTCTGGCGACCAGAAGTGCGTAACACGCTATTCGATGAAAACGACATTATGGAATGTCATTTTTCAATTTAATTATAGATAGCTAAATAATTCCAAGGCGTACGAAAATAACGTATTTTCCGACGAGACGTGAGACGCACGTATAAACGCGGGTGCCGGTGAGGCTAATAGATACGTACGTATGAGTGCTTATAATAAATTCACAAGCACATGCAAGCATTCAATGTGGTAAACACGATACAAAATATGATGCGGTGACTAATTTCATTTTGTACATGTGTTTTATTAATGTTCGGGACTAGCTGTTAGCACTGCGACCACAATCTACGCGGTATCTGCTCGGATACGTACGTACGTATGAGTGCTTATAACAAATTCACAAGCACGTGCAAGCATTCAATGTGGTAAACACGATACAAAATATGATGCGGTGACTAATTTCATTTTGTACATGTGTTTTATTAATGTTCAGGACTAGCTGTTAGCACTGCGACCACCATCTACGCGGTATCTGCTCGGATACGTACGTATGAGTGCTTATAATAAATTCACAAGCACATGCAAGCATTCAATGTGGTAAACACGATACAAAATATGATGCGGTGACTAATTTCATTTTGTACATGTGTTTTATTAATGTTCAGGACTAGCTGTTAGCACTGCGACCACAATCTACGCGGTGTCTGCGTTCATTCCAGGTTCAAGACAGGCATTTGGCACGGCGTGTACTATTTACTCGGCTGGTGCGTCTTCGGCAGGTGCAGGGGGATCGCTGTCTCCTGGTGCGCCTTCTTCTGCCTCTCCTTCTCCCTCTTCTTCTCCGCCTTCTCCTTCCTCTCCTTCTCTTGCCTCGGGTTGCCCAGAATCCGTGCTTGAGCCCAATGCTCCTCATATACTCTAATGCTCTCACGCGTCGCACGCGTTACCACCATCGGATTGTGAACCCGAGAGCACTAGGTGAATTTCACGGGAGAGCCGATCTCCCCCCACTGTATGGGGCGCTCCTTCTGTCACCCCTCGCCGTGCGTGTGTCACTTGTCACAGTGCCCCCGCTCCGTGCTTCACTAGATAGCCCGTAAATGCCTATCTTGTTTCAGTTTATGTTATCACGAGCACCCAGCACTGTGTTTTTCTGCATCGGCTAGACGATATAGCCATTGATGCTCGCATGCTGTTCAGTGCATGCTAGAAGCGAAGATGCGTCTTGACAGAACAATCCTGTTCGTTCTTTAAAGGCGCGTGGCTTTTACACAACCGTTTGGCTTCAGTTCTTCTTTTAGTTAAAACACACAAGGCTTCTGGTTGGCGCAAGATATTGGCTCCGGGCATTCTTGATTTTGTTGGGCTTAATGGTTTGCAAAGGTATTATATGCAGCAAGGTGGCTTTGGCTTCGGACACTCTTGGCTCAGGAGCGCGGCGAAGGTGGTTTCGGTCATCATAGACACTCTCGGTGTGGGAGTGCTCAGGCATTGTTGGGTGTGGAGTTCAGAGATCCCCGCCAGGGGCACAGTCTCCGCCTACACTTGACATAGCAGCAGAGTACTTGCGTGCTCAGGGTGCTGGATAGACACGCATCATCGTGGACCAGTTCCTTTTCTTCCAGCGAGGCGGCCACTGAGGCAGCCGACGTTGACCACCGTGCACTGCAGCGAGGCGGCCACTGAGGCAGCCGACGCTTATCACCACGGACTTCAGGGTGTTGGACAGACACGCATCATCGTGGACCAGTTCCTTTTCTTCCAGCGAGGCGGCCACTGAGGCAGCCGACGTTGACCACCGTGCACTGCAGCGAGGCGGCCACTGAGGCAGCCGACGCTTATCACCACGGACTTCAGGGTGTTGGACATACACGCATCATCGTGGACAAGTTCCTTTTCTTCCAGCGAGGCGGCCACTGAGGCAGCCGACGTTGACCACCGTGCACTGGCAGATAGGCGCACACAGTTCGTGGAGCGTAGTGACCGTGAGGCAGGCGCATACACACACAGACAGGAGTTGGACTGTGAGCCCTGGACTTTGGTTTGAGAGGATTTTGGCGGACACATGGAGTGCAGTGGCCACGAGCACTCGCACACAGAGGTTGGGCCGATAAGCCCACGAGCACATCGTATCACGCATGGGGAGGCGGCACGGCACACTGTTGGCGCGCACCTTGGAGGTAGCACAGCGCATGGCTGGCGCACACTTGGGGATGATTACACAGCACTACAGACTCGTGAAGCTGGGAGTTCGCGCAACGGCCACACAGTACACACCAGTGGTGGTGTCTCAGGTGGGCACGCACAGTGCGAGGAGCACTAGCTCACGCAGGCGCACGCGTAGAGCACCATGGTTCAGACGCAGTGTTTCGTATTTGCACCAGAGCTGGAGGGGCAGTGCGTTGCCGCCATCACTGTTGACTTGGAGGCCATTGTCGCAGAGCTGGAGGGACTCTCGTTTTCATCATTTGCACCAGAGCTGGAGGGACTCTCGTGTTCATCATTATCACGGAGATCTCAGGCACGACGCCTCCACCACGGAGTTGGGAGCAGCTCACCTTCATCATTGACACAGAGGCACGACGCCTAGGTGATATCCAACTTTGAAGCGTTGGCGAAACACATCGAGGATTTGGGGTTTGGGAAACAACTACGTGATGATGATGGCGAATCGTCATCTGGAGACGACAACGGTGACGGGGAAGTTAGTGGCGAGGAGGATGAAGATGCCGAAGACCTTACTGACGATTCTGCGGGCGATTCCGATGGAGAGGACGATGTGGTGAGTAGAGTGTTCAGGATGTGGTACCCATTGGGAACATTTGGGGGACCTATTGGTACGGGACGTGGTACCGGTCTAGGACCAGTACATACCGCCTCGTACGGTTACAGTAGTGAGTGCTGCTTGCAAGTTAAGGTACCCACATGGGACCGATATGGGACCTGTGTGAACGGCCCGGTCCCATGTATGGTACCGGATGGGGACCCATATCGCCCCATGACTTTACACATCCACCCTTCTAGTACCAAGCGCGGATGGACTGATGAAGTGTCGGCACCCTGCAGGACATTACCAAGATCAACGGACTATTACTTGACCTTTTGGAGATGCAGGTCGAGCACAACGGGACCCAGTCCATCGTTGCATCTATTCTCGACATCGTCCGGGGAAGGCTCCTTAACAACGAAGAACGGCAAGTCCTTCCTCGCACGTACCCCGAGACATTGAAGCGGTTTAAACCCTTCTACGGAGCGTACAATGAGGTGCACGTGTGCACTGGATGTCTTCAAGATGTCGATCCACGGCCGCGATCCATTCATTTTGGTGAAAGTCAGGTGGTTTCCTCAAGAGGCCGCTGTCGCTGACCCCATCAGCCAGACCGTATTTCTACGTACGTACCGACTTGCACTGGGCCACGAAGGATTCTATTATCCGAGCTGAAGAAATTGAGTCCCAGGTTTGCATCGTGCCAATACCGTGGCTGCCTATGGGAATCAGAGAGAAGCCCGATATATTGGCGGTGGTTCTGGACCGGACTGTTGACTTTGTTGGTGAAGTTGCTGACGATGAAGACGATCACGCCGCTTGAAGCATGGACCTCGAGCGTACCCACGCTGGACCTGTCGTGGACCCGCACTGAACCCGCACTGGACCCGCTTTGGACCTATCGGGGACCTTTTGCATACCTCTTTTTTTCGATGTATGATGATATTACTAGTATGCTAGCAACCGTTTCTTACCGACAAAACTTGTAACATCTGTACAGTGTAAATATTTTTACGGGTCCGTGGTCCGTGCGGGGTCCATGCGAGGTCCACGCATCACCTTCCCCGTGCGGTATACTTGTCACATGGACTCCACTTAATAACCGCATGGACCTGCCGAATGATCGTATGGACCCACAAAATAATAATCACCGCGCAACCCATGTCGGGTGCGCCACCCCACGGGTCCATGCGAGGTCCACACATCACCTTCCCCGTGCACCCTATCTCGGGTGCGCCACCCCACGTGTCCATGCGAGGTCCATCCACGCATCGCCTTCCCCGTGCAGTCCACCTCGGGTGCTCCACCCACTGGTCCATGCGGGGTCCATGCGAGGTCCACGCATCGCCTTCACCACGCAACCCATGCTGGGTGCGCCACACCACGGGTCCATGCGAGGTCCACGCATCGCCTTCCCCGCGCAGTCTATCTCGGGTGTGCCACCCTACGGGTCCATGCGGGGCCCATGCTGGGTCCATGCGAGGTCCACGCATCGCCTTCACCACGCACTCCATCTCGGGTGCGCCACTCCCGGGTCCATGCGGGGTCCATGCGAGGTCCACGCATCGCCTCCCCCGTGCAGTCCATCTCGAGTGCTCCACCCATGGGTCCATGCGGGGTCCACGCGAGGTCCATATATGGTCCGTACGGTTGGGCGCCTATCGGAGGTTTGGTCCGTGCTGAACTTAACGGGTCCAACCTGGGTCCGAGCGATCATGTTTGGTCCAGGGTCGGTCCGGGGTCGGTCCAGGGTCGGCCCGGGGTCGGTCCAGGGTCGGTCCATGCACCACATGCTGCCTTAAAGCATGGCCATACGGGTCCATGCGAGGTCCCCCACGCCAGCGGCGAGGAATCCGTGGTGAGATTTCGATGGACACATGGACCCCACATGGACCGACGAAACACCGCATGGACCCATGGTGAAATGTCGCATGGACCGAGAAATCGGTGGTACCACGTGTGGGACCCACCACGGACCGATCGGGATTTTTGGACCAATCTAGTGGTAAAAACCCGAAGGCTTCATCGACGGGTCCATGTGATCCATTTTTCACGGGTCCATGTGGTCCCTACGGGTCCATATGGGGTCCATGCAGGGTCCCTATTGGTCCCGGGACCGCATGGACCCGTCCTTATTTGGTAGGGGTTACTCCAGTACGCCCTCAGTCGGTGGGTGTAGGCGCCTGCTTATGCTGCATCAAAGGACACTGGTCGACCAATGACGCTGGCAATGTACGGGAACACTTCGTCCCTGATCTTGGTTCCGGGTCTGTGCGACAACGGAGAAATGTTCTCCAGGACATAGCCTGGGGCCTCTGCTTTTGTAGCTGCTGCAGCGTGGACAGAAGCCGAACCACTTCATTAAATAATTTGCTGTGCCTGCCATCCAAGCCCGTGAGCGTTCCAGCAGGAGAGAGATCCTGACATGGAAACCCGCACACCATGACGCACTGACGTCCTTGAAGAGCCCCTGCTCGTATGAAATCGGCGCTCGTTGTGTCATGTAGATCGTGGGGTAGGGCCCCAAACTCTATTGCACTGGTCGAGATAAGGTCAGGATATCGTCTCAGTAACGCCGTGCACCTGTCTCTGGCCACTGTCTGACTGCTCGATGATATATCTTGATACAAGTATCGATCCACCTTTATTTCATTACGGAGTAGCATATCTAGGCCAGCACAGAGGCCTCCACACGGCTCATAGCACACCACACCTTCCTCCCGAGCTCGCGAGAAGAACCCCTTGTACAGCACTCTGGTGTCCACCTTCTCCGGCTTCAAGATGCGTTCGCCTTCAAAGTACTCATTGCTGTATACAGCAGGACTTCCTTCGCCATGCGTGCCTCGCGTGGGTCTCACCAAGCTCAGCGCCTTCCAAACTGCTCTCGCTAATCTCCCAGAGTCGACCGCCAGCTCAGGTTGGTCCGTGTCGAACAGGGCTGCGTGGTTGCACTCCAATTCCTCTTGATGGTGCAAATCGAACAAGCGATGCACCGGTCCCGTGCCCAGCTGCTCTATGGCGGCCATCTTGCAGTGGTTGGCGACCTGCACCTCTGGCGCCACCTCTTCCCCTGGGGACGTGTCCCCAGCCAGCATAAAGCACAGGCTGTCGCGGAAATCCTTCGTGTAAACTTCCCCCACGCCTGCGTGAAGCGCAGTTACCTTTTCCCTATCATGCCTTGCTCCAGTCTCGTCTGTCGTGGACGGTAGTGGGTAGCGAGATGGCACATCGGCGTTGCTGTTCTTGGCTCCCGGGCGATATTGCACCGTAAAGTCGAACTCTTGTAGGCTGATTGCCCATCGTAGGTGCTGTCCCTGGAGGTCAGCTTTCTCCATCAAGGTGATGAGTGGCGAGTGATCAGTCACCAGCGTGAAGTGGACGCCATGCAGGTACTGCATCAGCGTGCGCACTGCCCACACCACCGCAAGCATCTCACCTTTGAAGCTAGCGTACTGCCTCTCCGTCTTGCTCAAGGAACGACTGGTCGCCATGCAGATGTACTCCTTTCCATCGTCATCCTTCTGGCCCAGCACTACACCAATGCCATAGGTGCTCCAGTCGGTGTACAATATGAGGGGCCTGTCATAATCGATTGGCCTCAGACATCTTCCAGAGCAGAGCGAGTCCTTCAGGTCCTGGAGCGCTTGGTCCTGCTCCTTCCCCCAAGCTCCCTTGATATCGGTAATCTCCTTCTTGAGCAAGTCGTCGAGAGGGCGGGCCATCTCAGAATAATTCGGTCCTCCTGGCTCACCCACCAGGCCCTTATAGTAGTTCATCATGCCCAGAATGGAACGGAGCCCAGTCTTGTCTTGGGGCCTCGGAAGGTCCCGGATGGCCTTGCACTTTGCTTCCTGCGCACCAATAGAGTTGTGCCCAATGCGGTAGCCCAGAAAGTCCACGATGGCTGCCCCGAAGGTATTCTTGCCTGCGTGCAGCCTTATGCCAGCGTCTCCCAACGTGCGCAGCACCTCCTCGACGTCCTTCAGATGCTGCTCGGGCGTGGAATCCGTGTAGACCACTACGTCATCGACGTATGCCACCGTGCAATGTTGCAGGTGACGTAGCTCGTAGTCCATGATCCTCACAAACGCAGACGTTGCTCCAGCAGCCCCAAAAGGCATCGAGGTGTACTGGTACAACTGGTTCTTCCACCAAAACGCCGTCTTGCTCCTGTCCTCTTCCGTGGCCATAGGAATCTGGTGGAAGGCTTTGGTGGCATCCAGCGTCGTCTTGAACCTCGCCTTCGCAACCTTCTGGTAAAGTTCCTCTGGTCGATGCGGCAGGGTGTTGTCCTTGAGAGAGTGTCGGTTGACGCCCCTGAGATCTACGCAGAAGCGTGTCTGGGTCCACAACCAGTCTCGTGAGTCTTACCAGCCACAACGACATTGCTCGCATGCCTGCAATGTTTGGCTGCGGGCTCTATGAAGCCATACTCCAGCAATTCCTTGCAGTGAATGTCAATGATCTCCTGCTCGCCCGGGCTGTACTTCCTCGGCCTCTGGTAAACAGCCTTGGACTCGTCTTTGAACGGGATGGAGAACGTGTTGTGCTCCGCCTTGCCCTTGTAGCCAGTTAAGTCGTGAGGGGTGTTGGCGAAAGTGCCCTTGCATCTGCGAAGAACAGCCCGCATTTCCTCCCAATGCTCTTCCTTGAAGTCAGGATGACCTCCAAACGTGGCATTGAGCTCTGTGTCGAGCCACGCTGCCTCGTCCTTGGTCACAGTCGTGTCGCCCAAAGGCTGAAGCTCGTCCAGCACGGTGTACGGCAAGACCTCATCCTGCTCCGCGACGTTGGCCTCCCAGCCCGGCTCCCATTGCCTTGACGACTGCTGAGCCTCCCAGGAAGTGCAGGGCGACGCACCCCAGGCACTCCGTGTGGATGGCATGGCACCATGCGCAGGCACACCCTCCGCCAGCTTGCCGGCGACCCACAAAATTCCGCACAAAAGCAGAAAAAATCGCAAAATTCTGTTGAACCGCACTGCGGCTACCGGCGGGTTCGAAGCGAACAAGCACGCCATCACTCTCCACCCCCCGTGCGTTAAGCGAGAACTCCCACCAGCAGCAGTAAAGACCACCAGCGTGAAGACAAGCGCCAGGTAGGCGGCCTGCGCGACGCGATGCAGCCGAAGATTGTGCCGAAGCTGCGCCCAGCGTGCCGCAAAACGAGGCTTATCCAGCCTGACGGGCAAAGTGGGCAGGTGTACACGGCCCAGCAAGAAAACCTGGGACCAGCGCAAGGATGGGACAGTCCATCCTGACCAACTTGGCTGCCATGTACGCCCAGAGGGAATGTCGACAGCACGAGAAGCACGGCGTGCAACGTCGTCAGCATGAAGACCAGCACAGACCCAGATAGAGCCAGGCGAGGAACATGAGGAGCACGGCCCCAGCACAACGTGACCAGCACGCCAGGGAAATAATCACCCCCCTGAGGGGCATCACTGTCCAATCCTTTGCACGAACGTGGCGTAATACGACGATCGCTCACAGCTGTGACAGCAGCCCCATCAGCTGGTACCAGCTACCTCGGCGCTTCATGACTCTGGTGCGGATCTCTCATCGCTGCAGCACTTCATCAGTATCGGCGCCGCAGCCCTGCCAGACCCTCTGCAGGCACCCCTTGACAGCGGAGCTCAGCAGAGCGTCTCGGGCGGGGCCCAGCTCTTGGTACGCCACCTCCCCGCGGTGGCAGCAGCCTCAGAGACCCGCCGGCATCGACGTTCCCGAAGAGTATCCTCGGGCCCCGCGACGCACGGCAGGCACATTCCGGGTCTGAGTCATGCACCTGATCACTCCGACCCCGAGTCCGGTACGGACGCCAGCCACACCAGCACGGGGTCCAGAGGCAGCCGGAGCACGCAGGCGCGGGCTGAGAGCAGGCGGAGGGCCGCCCACAGGTCCGGATCTGACTCGGACGCAAGCAGCCGGAGCGAGCACATCCGTAGGGAGGTCCTTGCGACAGTACAGGCCCTGGACATCTCCGCGGTGCTCTCGAGAGGACTCGCCCCGCCCGGCGCGACGACATCTACAGGACCCTCTCCACCAGGCGACCCTCAGAGCAGCGCGCAGGGGCCCCTGACGGCGGATCAAACACTCGAGGCGGACGCCGCTGACAGCGTGACCCCCCAGTATCTCTGATTGTCGCTGAAACCGCCCCCGCCGAACCTCCCACTCAGGGTCGGCCAAATCCTCTCAATATGATGGTGGCTCGCCCGCGGCAGTCGGTGGAGTCGGTTGTGCACGGCGGTGGCGACCCTGACTCGGAGCGCAGAGACCCCAGTCCAAGGGACTCGCCCCCAGGCCCCCCTAGTGACCCACCTCCAGACCACCCTGGCAATCCCGACCAAGGGCCAGAACCCTCCTAACATCAGTACCCAGAGGTTCGGGCCCTTTTCATCACCCATGACGGTGGGTCATTGTGGGTACACCAGTCAGCAGGGGTGCGAAGCGCGGCAACCGTCTCCCTACCATGGGATGAACGCCGCAGGGCTGGGGTGCAGGGCGACTCCATCCTCTTTGGGATTATGATGCATCTGCTGGGAGCGCCACTGACTGCCTACGCACGCATGGGAGGCCGCCTGCATCACGCACCTCTACCACTCACTAACCCTCGTGTAGAGACCTGGGTGCTTATGGTCGACCGCGAAGTCATGGACATGGCTATGGGAGACCCAGCTTCGGCCAACGTGGGGTCAACGAGCATGGGACAGCCGGTGTGGGAATGGATACCGGCTACCGCGCGGGAATCGAAGATGTTACACTTCGACCAGGACGGCCTCGCGGCGTGGTCTGAGGTCTGTAACTCTGACTGGTACAGGAGAACCAGGCACCCCCACCGGACGCTGGGGAGGAAGGCAGGTTGTCCCTGATGACCTGGAATATCAGGGGAAGCGACCATGCCTTCTTTGACCTCGCCAGGTGTTGCGCGGGGCACCAACCAGATGTGCTAGTGCTCACCGAGACGAAAGCGGCGGGCCTCATGGGCCCGAGGAAACTCCAAGGGCTAGGATACAGCGCCTGGCACTCAGCACCGTGCCATGGTATCCAGAGAATGGGGGCGGATGGCACCTCGTACAGAGGGGGGGTGGTCCTCGCCCTTAGACGCCCTTATGATAGGGCAGACGTGCGCACTAATCGCGAGGTCCCCAGATGCGCAAAAGGGTACCTACAGCACGTGGTTATCACACTGCCAAGCGACAAGAAGGTGCACGTGGTCTATAACCCCCCCCCCCACCCCGAAGAGGAAGTGGTCAGGACGTGTATCCGCGAATACATAGTCCGGGAGGCGGCAGTAGCGTCCAGGAAGGGAGAGCACATGATCGTGGGGGGAGACTTCAATGTCGCGGAGACCCCCCGGGAGCAAGACGGGACAGAACAGCATGCTTGGAGAGCAACGTCCGCTCGGGCAGGCCTTGCAGAGATCAGCTGCCCGCAAGGGCCCAAGTTTGGGGACCACAAAATCGACGGGTGGCTGGCGTCGGCGGAGCTTCAGCAGATCGCTGACGAGCGGCACCCGATCGACACTAGGGCACACAGACACTGCAGCGACCACCAGGCGGCAGTAGCGGCGATGCCGCTCTGGAGGCTGAACACGACCACACCGGTGGTCGATGAGCAGGTGAAACCAGACCCGGTCACGAAGTACCAATTCCCAATTTCCAAAGCTTTGCAACGCACGATGACGGCGGCAATTGATTCGGCGCTCCAGCCGAGTCTTAGGGAGGAGGAATTCAAAATTGTGATCGGAAACGCGGTCGAAGCGGCAGAAAGGGGGAGCCCGGATGCCAGGGTAAGAATTGACGAGGCCGGGAAGGCGATTGACGCGGTCCTTCAGCAAGCCATGCAGGCCGTGGAAGCCCCCCTAGAAACTGTCAAGTGCAGGCCCAAAGTCACCAGAGACCCCAACACAGGGGTCCGGCTACCGAAAGCTAAATTTAGGAAGCGAGACAAAGCACTGAAAGCGGCAGCAGTCCTACAGGAGATGCTGGCGATAGAAAAAGCGACGGGAGAAGCCCCCAGCGCGGCACTTCTGGAAGAGGCCATGGCGGAACAACAAGACGGCTGCCAACCCAGTTGCTTTTCTGAGATGCGTGAGTTACTTGACTACAACTTCAGGACGGCCCTCTTGGGCCTGAGATCTTCTTTGCAGCCAAGAAATGACCCTTTTGGATGTATGATTTCTTTGTTCTCTCTGTGCAATTATTTTTCCGGTGTTGTATTACGAATGCGTCAGACTTTTTGACAGATTTTTACGTAAGACAGTCAGCAGTTTGTATGCCAGCTTTTCTCGGTTGGCCGGCTCCTGCGGCCCTGTATTACGAAAGCGTCAGGATTTTTGACAGATTTCTACGTGAGACAGTTCATATCTTACTTATCACAGCCGTCCCACTTGGGGCTGCTGACTGTTTCTGCATATCCGACTACCATATTGCACTAGTGACTGGTGAGTTTTCCGTGACTTATTCATCTTTGAAGCCGAACTTTTTTAGTTTTTGCAAAGCCTACTGAGGAAGACCTGTTGGCACGGGTCGAAAAGCTTCTAGGTAGCCAAGCTAAAGCTCCGGTATATTTTCAGTATCGTTATTTGTACAGAAGTATTTTTTATACATTATTACTTTGGTGCTATTCTTGGGAAACAGTTTATTATCACCTGCTTTTTCGAGCCGCGCGACCGGTCGTACTGTGTTGACTTACCTACGTGCTTATTACTTTACCGCACATACCGTTTCTTACAGCGAAAGTTTTATTATATTAACTTTTACTTGCAGCAGTTTTTGGGACGGGTTTCGCACGATCTCCCTCGACACTGACTATTCAGATCCAGCGGGCTAGTTCTCTAGGTACCGGATCGACGTTTGATCTCACATAAACGTTCAGGAGAAAACAGAAAAAAGAACACAAAAAAGAAACATATTCAAACTCAAATTTACCATACTAAGTTCTCTAATGGCATCACAACAGCAACCACAGCAGGAAGGGACTCAAGTTGGAGTCCCAGCCGCCACGGGATTTATGGCGGCGCCCCAACAAAGTCAGCAGGCTCCAGTTACTCCAGTTCCACAACCCCAACACGCGATTGGACAGTATACTCCGAATGCTTTTTCTGCATACAACCCAGCCTTCACCACACCCACACCGTCAACCCCCAGTACTGGTGGATTGCAGCACCAACTTCCTCTCCAGCAACCAGTGGCGCCGCAGCAGAATGCGGCAGGTTTTCAAGTTAACAATGGACAACCAATTGACCCGCGCACCGGTGGCCCTTATGTCTCCCGATTTAAGAAAGATTTTGAGGACGAGAAACAAAAAACTGCAAACCTGGAAGCTCGGATTCAAAAAATGGCAGCTGAGTGGGCAGAACTCTAGGCTCAACTACTTCGCGCGGAAAATGCAGTGTCCGAGGCAGAACGGACCGTCCTTTTCGAGAAAAGACTGGCAGAGGCACTTCAGGCACAGAAGGCGGATGGCACCCTCGCAGCAATGGGAGGGGCACTGGCGGATGCGGCGGGAATTACTCGCGCGAAAAAAGCGGTTCACTTTGAACCACTGGCAGAGGAGGTGGTGGTGGTTGACGATGAAGGTGTGAAGAAACGGAAGAAGTCGAAGGGCAAGAAGAAGAAGAAGAAGAAGAGGTACAGCAGCAGTTCTGATTCCTCCTCGGACACAACGGACAGTGACCGCAGCGCTGACAGGAAGGCACGTCAGCGCCGGAAACGGAAGCAAGGCGCAGAGTTGACCCGCGCCGCCAAATCAATGAGCGCTGGCAGTGGCGGCGTACGAGGAGGCGGCGGCGGCAGCACTGGTGACAGCCCGGATCCGAAGAACGCCGCTCTTCGTGCGATGCTCAACGCACAGGAGGCGGTTCTCACCGCCCAGCGAGAACAAGCCAGACTGGAGGCCGAGGCCCACGCAGCAGCGCTTCACACGGCTGCGGCCTCAGGCGCAGCAGTTCTACCTGCAGTGACAACCCCGACCGTCCGTACAGGGATCCCACCCCCACCCTCAGTTACGGCGAAGAAGGTGAGCGTGATCGAAGCGAAGGAGATGTCGAAACTTTTCAGGCTGAAATCGAACTGGGAGGCACTGCGCCTAGAACTTGTGAGATTTCAGGTGGTCGACCCCAGAGCTGCAATGGAGATGACAAAGACTGAGATCCTATTGGCAGCAACCGAAGCCCACAATGGGGGCTTCCTCGATCTCCGCAATTTATAGCGGGGACGCACCCGGCGACAACGGCTAAAAAAAGTGCAGGGGATCCTGCGCTTAGTGGAGGAGGCTGTCGAGGAAGTTGTCGCTGGATGTGAAGGGGAGGGGAGGGGAGGGAAGGTGGAGACGGCTGTTACCCACAGTATTCTGACTGACTAATGAGAAGTTCATGGTTTAGTGGCTACTTTGAAAACCATGGTTTTGGTCCGACTGTCATCACTGCGTTCACGGACACGATGGGCAGATCGTTCGATCCCACGCTTCTGTGCATTTTTTTGATCGTGTACCCAATAAGTAGCCTCCAAACCGTGGTTTCGCTAAACTGTGGTTTCGCGAAACCACAGTTTCGGTTTTCATGGTTTTCTCCAAAACCATGGTTTTGGAAAGGAATATTGTGTACACGTCCGCGACAGCCTGTCTGCCGACGTGTCCCATCACGTAATGAGAAGTTCATGGTTTAGTGGCTACTTTGAAACCGTGGTATCGCGAAACCATGGTTTACAAATCGTGGTTTCGCGAAACCACGCTTTTCGCGATATTCCCCCGAATATTCCGCCTGGTGGCGCCTGGGTGGCGGGGGATATGCTGATCGCGTGTCACGTTCCCCCAAACCATGGTTTCGCGAAACTACGGTTTGAAAAGCGTGGTTTCGCGAAACCACGCTTTGGAAACTGTGGTTTCGGGATACTACGGTTTGGAAACTGTGGTTTCGCGATACCATGTCATCACATCAACTGGGAGCTCCCAGTTCAACGGTGAGCCTGACTGGAAGAGTTTCAGAATTTTCGACATCTCGGGGCGTTCGAGTCGATCTTCAGATTTCGTAAATTCGATTTTCACATTATGCATCTGGATGACGATGGCTGACGTTCCCCCAAAGCGTGGTTTCGCGAAACCACGAAAAGCGTGGTTTCGTGGGACCACGGTTCAGAATTGTCTTACGTGATGGGACACGTCGGCAGACAGGCTGTCGCGGACGTGTACACAATATTCCTTTCCAAAACCATGGTTTTGGAGAAAACCATGAAAACCGAAACTGTGGTTTCGCGAAACCACAGTTTCGCGAAACCACGGTTTGGAGGCTACTTATTGGGTACACGATCAAAAAAATGCACAGAAGCGTGGGATCGAACGATCTGCCCATCGTGTCCGTGAACGCAGTGATGACAGTCGGACCAAAACCATGGTTTTCAAAGTAGCCACTAAACCATGAACTTCTCATAAGACAATTCTGAACCGTGGTTTCGCGAAACCACGAAAAGCGTGGTTTCGTGGACCACGGGTCCCCGCCCACGAAACCACGCTTTTCGTGGTTTCGCGAAACCACGCTTTGGGGGAACGTCAGCCATCGTCATCCAGATGCATAATGTGAAAATCGAATTTACGAAATCTGAAGATCGACTCGAACGCCCCGAGATGTCGAAAATTCTGAAACTCTTCCAGTCAGGCTCACCGTTGAACTGGGAGCTCCCAGTTGATGTGATGACATGGTATCGCGAAACCACAGTTTCCAAACCGTAGTATCCCGAAACCACAGTTTCCAAAGCGTGGTTTCGCGAAACCACGCTTTTCAAACCGTAGTTTCGCGAAACCATGGTTTGGGGGAACGTGACACGCGATCAGCATATCCCCCGCCACCCAGGCGCCACCAGGCGGAATATTCGGGGGAATATCGCGAAAAGCGTGGTTTCGCGAAACCACGATTTGTAAACCATGGTTTCGCGATACCACGGTTTCAAAGTAGCCACTAAACCATGAACTTCTCATAAGCAAACTAGTCACAGCTGAAAAAGTTGGCTAAATTCAGATCGTCTTTAAAACCTGACGATCGAAATAATTAATGGTGGACGATCGCTCTGAAAATGTTGGCGAATTTCACGGAGTCTCTCAGGGACGTGGGATCGTGCAGACGTGGGATCCTCTTCGATCTCACGAGGTAGAGGGACTGTGCATCCTGAGATGAACACAGAACTCGTCGAGTTCAAGGAATTTTGGTGCGCCTGGGTAAGACATTCTCAGGAGGTGGAATGGCGTGAATGCAATCGGATACATGCCAGCGTGCATTGCTAGTTTGCCACCGTGACCCAAAAAATCCGACGTGGCTGCAGATGTGGCACGCATTAACCCTCCGATTGAAACCTATGCGACGGTCGACTTTGCTTTAGGAAATGTCAGATGTTAAGTACGAGACCCCCCCCGGATTATATATTCCTCTTTCGTGGATATTACTGGCGATAAGAGCCTAGAGGTATCGAATGTTGAAAGCCGTTGTCGATGTGGCGCAATACAATTCATCACTTGGATACATTACGTGAGACATTCGTCGGGAGAAATTCGGAATTGTGAACTTATTCATCTAAACCGTTCGCTGAAAATATAGTAATATCTCTACTTAATCGTGCGTACCCGCGAAAAAGATGGTATGTCAAAGACGGCGGATTACACCGACCTGTGCGTGATACGGTAGTGTGGCATCGTAGAAAAGATTTCGTTTTACTTTTCACAGATTCACCTCTCGCGTCTGTCGACAGCCGAGCGACATGGACGATGGAGTTCTCCAGTGTCGTCTTGTACAGAATCGTGTCCGTTTTTGCAATTCCTGTCGCTTTTTGCAGTTCTTTAACAATATTTTACGTTAAGTCTAATTTGTTAAATATGCAGTTTTAGCTAAAGACGGAAGGCTTTCTCTCCCGCAGTGTGCCCCTGTCCAGCGAAGTAAAGATCTCCAGGATTGTATCATAATCTGAGCAATATTTTGCTTCAAAATATTATCACATATTCCTACTTAGTATGCGGGTACCCGTTTCGCAAAGAATGATGACCCATAGCGCAACTATTGCGGGTTTCAAAATCCTGAAATTCCGCCCGCTTCCGCCAAATGAACGCGTCAGCCCACAGCGAGATGTGTGGTTGACCGTTCAGTCTGTGCAATTTACTTAGTGAAGACAGCACATATGAAATACTATTTTCGCTAACGCTTCCCTCATCCGATGCGCAAGCGAGCGCGCGAATGATGGAAGAAACCCTAGCGGAAACGTGGACGCGGTTAACATCCGCGTGTCCGCTAGAGGTGAAATTGCACTGCCAAACGCTCAGTGTGTGTTTATTATGCTTATATGATATGCGTGATATGTTCATGTCGTGCGGTATGCGTCCCTGCTGGGCGTGAGTCGAGATGGCTGGCTCGAATCACGTCCATTACCCCCCCTCATAAGAACCGTACAGCATCCGAAATTCTGGACGGATCTTGCTCGCGCAAAAGATATGTTGTTCCTAATACTTATTACGATGCATATGGAAAGTTATGTTGTGTTCGATATACGTTAGAATGCGGAAATCAACAGCCGCCGTGCAGTGACTTACGGGTCGAGGTCCCACCGGTACTCTGAGGGCAAGTCATGTTTTTTTCTGGTTTCAATATCCGTTTTGGGTTGGACATGTGACGTGAGGTCAGACACGTCATCATATTCGGAAATCAAAAGTGACAGTATAATTCTGGTATCGACTGATGACGCGGACTTTGCATCGCGGACATTTCATTGGTTTCAACTAATTTATGAAGCGTTTATTGGTTCAGTAGTAATGATTTTTGATGACTCGGCAGATTTTTATTGTACTGTATCGTAACTACAGCCTAGAGAAACCTGGATTTACTGTAGACGATCGCAGCCAGTAATTTTTTTATATCGGATGGCATTGACGCGTAGACGATTTCGGTGAAAATTAAAAAGCTGTACAGTACTCACTTTTAACAGTCAGTCAGAATTACGTGCCTTATCGATGTTTGGTTCGCTGATGTTCTTGGAGTGGGCCGGAATGCAGCCAAGGTGGTGGCTGCGAAGATTTCTACCGTGGTGGGATGCACTGACGGTGGAGGATTTACGTAGCTGGTTTTCAGGGGGGCGCGCTACGGGACTTATGTCCTAGCGTCAATGGGACGTCGCGGAAGACTTATGTTGGGAAGTTTTGGTCGGGACCTAGGGCGAGATTGCTGGCGCACTTCAACACTGCGCGGGACCCTGCGAGAAAGGGAGGGAAGAGGCCGTATGGTGGGTTGAGGGCGAGGGGACTGCATACTTATTTTATGTTGCCACTGAGAACGTACAGGGGGCAGTCTGACTGCAACGCGGACGAGAAGCTTATTATTGCGAGGACACAGAAGCTTGGGGACACTTTGAACACGGTGGGCGTGCGAAACCGTAGAGTGTCGGCGGGCCGCACACATTATCGCATGACGTGTCGACGTCGACGCCGAGCCGCCGCTCGACTTGGTTCTCGCAGGAACATGTGGCACAGAGCCGCGGGTGACGGTCGCTGGAGGGCAAAGGACGGAAGCACAGAAACTCAGGGCTACTCGGGTGGTGCGCTGCACCTTGCACTTCGTCGATTGTCGAAGGGCGAGACGCTCTGCGAGGGGGAGTGGGACCTGCAGAGCACAGCGGGGGTTTGGAACTTCACGGACTGGGCAGCAGTGAATCTGAAGTATGGTCAGTCGCAGGCAGTGCTTTTGGACGAGACAGGAGAGACAGCACTGCAGCAGACTCTCAACCAGCTCCTCCCAGTACTTAGGAGGGACAATGCCAGGCTTCGACTGCTGTCGATCGTGGTTACAGACTCAGACCGATGGGCTCAGCGAGAGGTAAAGCAGCTGGTGAGACGCCCGAAACAGGCATGGAGGAGAGTCCCTAAGTACACCCTTGACAGACTCGTGCGATTATGGCAGTCAGCGCCCTCAGTTACAGACAAGAAGCAGCTTGCCAGGATCAGAACTTCCTTAGCGGCCACCGCGAAGAAGTCCCATGACTTTATTTTCAGACACTCTTTTATCTGCAGAGTTCGTTTTCCAGAGGCTCTTAACACGTCAGTAATGAAAGGGTTTCTTCTCCAGTGCGTCGATGCGAAGTTTGCCGAGGGAGCTACGAGAAATTTCGTTCGCAGAAGAGTGCGGGTGGTAAGAACGGCTAAACGCAAGATCTCTGATGTGTTCTGCAACCTTAGCAAAGTTTCTTTATGTACTGACAATGCTTACTGCCGATGTGACGGACTGAGTGCGGATCTGCCCCGCCGGAATGGGCACGTGTGCTTTCGCACTACCGAACTTTCGGGGGAATTCCTGCCACTTAACAGGAGCTTGCGCGACACTCCAACGCAGATCGAAGAGACGGCTGATTTTTTGCTCGCGAGTACTACCGATTTTCTTAGCCAACTCACCTTCTTTGAAACGGTTTTAACTGCAGCGATTCGGAGGCTTCTCCCCTGGCAATGCTCTGTGGACGGCGGCGCTCGAGTTACCCTGATTGAGAACTTTTCTAACGAGACCTTTTTTGTAGCAATTTGCGGTGCTGAGGGACTGAAGGTCCAAGTGACCTGGCACAGATTTATTTTTCTGCTTAAGCGGCTCGACGCCTACGGTGTTGCTCGGGGTCGTGCGAAGACAACAGTGACAGAGCTTATCCGCGAGCTGGTGCGGAGACTGTGTGCTTGGTCGCAGCTTGTGACGCAGGACTATTGGATTACGCCGTACTTTGTTCAGGACGCGATCCGCTCTTGTTTTTCACTGCTTGATGAGCTTTTCGCCTCACCGCTAGACGTCAACCTAAGCAGCGCAATGTTTTGTACTCCATATAGCGAGGACACTGTTTTCGGAGCTATTGACAATGCGTACAGATTTTTATGGCACGTGCTTGCTCTTGGAAATCCTATTTATACCGTTTCGCATATTCGCAAGTGTATCGCCCACGCAATTCTCTCTGCACAAACGACACGAAAACCCGTTCGAGTTGTACTTGTTGTTCCTTACTGGGAGCGTTGGGATGAGTGTGATGGGGTTGAACTGGTGTGCCTGTTACAAAAGAAGAAGTTCAAATTCCTGGCTCCGCAGAGTGCTCTAGGCTTCGCCGATCGGTCGACGGGAGCAAAGTTCGACGTGGATATTCTTCTGATCCAGAACAGGGCCGCGGCAAAGCTAAAACCGGTTACTGATCAGGGACTCTCCAGACTTTCTAGAGCAGTGGCGAGTTCGGTCGATGACCGGGGCGTGATGTATTCGGCTGAGTGGGGTTTGGACTTCTGCTGGAGGTTGGCTATGCAGGTCCGCCCGCAGGCTCGTGGATTTGCGGAGGAGGGCCGGGTCTTGGATCGTTTTCGGAAGCTTATGAAGGGCGGTGTGGCGGCGGGACTCCTCCTGCAATCTTTTGGCGGGGACGTTGCTTCGGCGGTGATGAAAGTAGCGAGCAATGAGAAGCAAGCTGCTACCAAAACCGGCGGGATCCCGGCCCTGACAGACGTTTGGCAACTGGCGACGAAGATGTCTGGCTTGGCTCGGGGACCACTTGACAGGAACGTCGCGGTGGGATTTGGCGTGTGCTGCCAGGTCTACCAATGCTGGCTTCGTGAGGAACGTGACGGCGGAGGCTATGAGAGGGTGACAATGGAGAGTGTGGAAGTTGTGAGGAAGATGCGGCTGAGTTTCAGAGCGGCGGGACTTGATCAGGTGGCAACGTTTTTCACTGATGGCGTTTTCGGTACGCTCTATCTGCTGCTGAAGCACAAGGATTCCTCGTTGTGGGAGAAGAGGCGCCCGGTGGTTCCTTGCTTTGCCTCACCGGACAGAATGCTCCAAAACCGGGTTGGCAGAGCACTGTGCTTCCTGATTGGCGGGCTGACGGGACACTTCAACGTGGCGGCTACGCAGGAAATTGTTGGACGGCTCTCTTTGTTTAACTCGGCGATCGAGGCTGGGGACACAGTGATGGCGGCCGGGTTCGACGTGAAAGAGATGTATGTGAGATTGAGGCCGTCTGTGATGCTCTCAGCGGCTGAGCTAGTTGTGACCACGGCGATGAAGGAGTGTGCAGGAGTTTTGGTGAACACGAGAGGCAGGAAGGGAGTGTCTTGGTACGAGGCAGGTACCCCGAGGCGAGTGGCTGTGAGAATGACGGCGGCTCATATTTTGGCCGGAGTGAGGTTTATCCTTGACAACGGCTTCCTATTTGTCGGCGGACACCTGGTGAGGCAGACTTGTGGCATAGGAATTGGTGGCGGCGCCAGCCCGGGATTGGCACAGTGTGTGTGTGTCTACGGCGAGCGGCAATGGACACAATCACTCGGGGCGGATCGGAGACTGCCGGGCGTGAAAATCGTGGGCACGCGGCTGATGGACGATTGCCTTCTTTTGGTCACGGGTAACGGCGATGCGGACAGCGGGGCACTGGATGAGATGCGACGAGTGTTTGGCGGGTATCTTCAGGATTGTTACCCGGAAGGCGTGACAGTGGAGCAAACCTCCGAGGGTCTTAGTTGGGTGTTCTGCGGAATGTTGCTTTCGGTGGACACGTGCGGGGTCCGGGCAAAGTCGATCACTAAGAATGTCCAGGCGGGAGCGAGCTCGGGACAGTTGACCTTCTTCCCGTTTGTGGCTTTTGACTCTGACAGTGGCCGGGTGCAAAAAATGGCGAGTACTCTTAATGCCCTCTACAGGATTGAGAGGCACTGCACGGAGGACCACTTGAAGGCTGCGGCGATCGTGGATGTGCTTCGGGAGCTGAGATGGCAGGGCTACCCAAAAGGCTGGCTCTTCGAGGCGATCGAAAAAATGGTGGCTAGGTCCCCTCTCGGCTTCTGGAATCGGCTGCACAAAAGGCTTGAGCTGGCTGGGATGAGGCTTTGAGAACCCTTCAGCAGACGTGGTAATTTTTGTGCCCCCTCACGGGGGGTTATGGAGCAGACTACAGGGTGGTGAGTGGTGTGATCCAGCTGATGGTGGTAGCTGGACCGGGTCTGCGGGTGGTTGGCCCTCGGGCTAGTGCACTGGGGTTGGCTGCCAACCCAGTTGCTTTTCTGAGATGCGTGAGTTACTTGGCTACAACTTCATGACGGCCCTCTTGGGCCTGAGATCTTCTTTGCAGCCAAGAAATGACCCGTTTGGATGTATGCTTTCTTTGTTCTCTCTGTGCAATTAATTTTCCGGTGTTGTATTACGAATGCGTCAGACTTTTTGACAGATTTTTACGTAAGACAGTCAGCAGTTTGTATGCCAGCTTTTCTCGGTTGGCCGGCTCCTGCGGCCCTGTATTACGAAATCGTCAGGATTTTTGACAGATTTTTACGTGAGACAGTGCATATCTTACTTATCACAGCCGTCCCACTTGGGGCTGCTGACTGTTTCTGCATATCCGACTACCATATTGCACTAGTGACTGGTGAGTTTTCCGTGACTTATTCATCTTTGAAGCCGAACTATTTTAGTTTTTGCAAAGCCTACTGAGGAAGACCTGTTGGCACGGGTCGAAAAGCTTCTAGGTAGCCAAGCTAAAGCTCCGGTATATTTTCAGTATCGTTATTTGTACAGAAGTATTTTTTATACAGTATTACTTTGGTGCTATTCTTGGGAAACAGTTTATTATCACCTGCTTTTTCGAGCCGCGCGACCGGTCGTACTGTGTTGACTTACCTACGTGCTTATTACTTTACCGCACATACCGTTTCTTACAGCGAAAGTTTTATTATATTAATCAGGCCTAACCGACACATGCGTTGCTTACTGTCTGTGACACCCGCGTCATCCTTGTCATCCGAATCGGGTAGCTTCTCCTTACTGTCTGTGACACCCGCGTCATCATGGTCATCCGAATCTGGTAGCTTCTCCTTACTCCAGGTCACAGCGCCTGTACCCGAATCGTCACTGTTCGTAGGCGTCGATTGTACAGACTTACGCCCCGTGTATGGAATTCCACGATAGTCGTCATCGTCAATCACACTCGTCTGATTCCAGTACGCAACGCTGAGCGGTAATGAGAATGGCGCTACCGGCGCCTTCACTAGAGTGGCGTCTTCCAGAAACCAGCCGCCGCCCCTATTACGCTCCCAGCGGCGTAGCGCACCAGAAGGGTGGACGATCATATGCTGCCAGCTATAATCGAGCCCAGGCTTTCGCTCCCCATAGTACGAAGTCAATGGCTCAGGAGTCCCCTTCCGAGCCCATTGCCATTTCACTGCCCCAGTACGCGTAAATACAATATGCCAATCGAATGGCTTGGCATGGCTAGTGTTCCCTGGCACAAATACTGCGAAGGTAACGAAGTGTAAAGAGGTCGCGTGGGTAAATATCTTGGAGTGGATGTCCTTACCTTCAAACGAGCCTCTAGCCGCTAGCTTTCATGCGGTGTGGACTAATCTAGGCGTGGTTGCGTGCGATATCCCTAAGGAGCGACAATTAGCCAATCAGCCATGGTTAGTTCACTACTCACGCGCACATAAGAAAGAGAGGACAAAGAAAAGTCGGTTATATTCCACCTTAAGACTTGTATTCCGTGGTCGCGCGCATCCATCCGTGCAGATTTGCGTTTGTACGCCTCCAATCAAACAAGCATTTCGTGAGCGCAAAACGCGCTTTTGGAGGGAGCATTCTCAAGGATGCTTAAGGTCTAAAGACACGAGATAAATTCTGAACATATCTATGGGGTATTAACTCTTGAAAAATGTTCGCTAGAGGTCCCATAAAAATTCAAGCCATCTCAATGACGTGTCGAAAATCCAGTTCTGTTGCGGTCCGTTCAGCAGTTCGCAGGGAAAAGGGTAGCGAAATACAGGCCAAACCACGAAAAGAACCAGAGTTTACGAGCTGCATTCCATTCTTGTCGTGTCGAAAATCGCGATCGGTCGCGCAGCGGCCACAGCTCGTAAACTCTGGTCTCAGCCAGAGTAATGTACCCCCTATAAAATTTTGGAGACCTCATTTTGTCGAAACCAGCTATTATTAAACGAACACTGCCTTGTGTCACGCTTTTTACCGTGACGTTTTTCGTTGTCACGCTTTTTACCGTGACGCTTTTCGTTCTCACGCTTTATACCGTGACGCTTTGCGTTGTCACGCTTTTTGGTGTCCCGCATTTCGTTGTCACGATGTTTACCGTGACGCTCAATCAAATTAATCATCTTGTCCATCAACAACATTTCTATCGGACGGGCGTCACGTTTATTATGTATAGAATTTTGAAGACTTCATTTTGTCGAAACCAGCTATTGGGTACCCCACAAAATGTTGGCATCCCAGTTGACAGATCGACGACGCCTCTCACTGAAAAACGAGGCTTTTTACTCAGTTTTGAAACCTCCAGGGCTGGCCTCAACGACGCGCACTGCGCGACTTTAACGCTATTGGTCTAAGCCAAATATTAATTTCCAAGGGGCAGCTAGGTGCCTAGGGCTGTTTTATAGGTAGCACGAACTTTTCCGACTTGCACCTCCCGCCGGGGTGCAGCCAATCTCCCAGTTCATGATGTTCTGCACTGAAACTTACGGGATGGGGAACATCATCCGTGAATTTGTTCACGTTATTCAAGTTTCATGTGCACATGCTTTGTCTTTGGCGGCCACCTCGCGTGGAGTCGCACGCGCTTGTGCATAGCACTTGCGGGAGGTTGAGATCCTCCCGCAAGCGCAAAATTCCAACAAGCGCGTGTAATAAATTTCGATCCCCGCCCGCTCTAATGGTGCACGCTTTCCGTACCCACCCATATGACCTCTTAGAAGCAAACAGATGGGTGGGCGCGTCCGCTTCCGATGTGATTGTCGGAAGCGTCGCTTGCGTCAAAATGTCCTCCGCCAGCGGGGTGCAAGCTACATGATCATCCCGTCATTGGACGCAATTCCTTCGGGATGCTTCATACTAGTGAGTTAAGTACAGTAGTATCATATGACAGTAATAAGTGTACTTCCATGTGTTATATCATGGATATCTGCATTAAAACGTCACTCACTGTAGCAGTTTTTTAACTTAAACGGGCTAAATTATCCGTGCAAAACGTTCTCGCAGTTGAGCAGGAAGAAAATTAAGCGTAATCTAACGGTCTGTATTTCGATGACGCATAAGGTTGATCGCAGTCCATTCGTTTCATTCGATTTCTTGGGTACCGTCGTCTTCGAGTTTTACAGTGGGGAATTAATCATAAATCTGTCAAGATTGTCACAGTATTTTGTGGAGTACCCACAGCTATCACCAAACGAACACTGCCTTGTATCACGCTTTTTACCGTGACGCTTTTCGTTGTCGCGATTTTTACCGTGACGCTTTTCGTTGTCACGCTTTTTACCGTGACACTTTTCGTTGTCACGCTTTTTGGTGTCCCGCATTTCGTTGTCACGCTTTTTACCGTGACGCTCAATCAAATTAACCATCTTGTCCATCAACAACATTTCTATCGGACGGGCGTCGCGTTTATTGTGTATAGAATTTTGGAGACTTCATTTTTGTGTATAAATATATCGAGGTTTTTGTGTATAAATATTAGATCTGAGGTTTTTTTAATACCACGTCGACTCGCCATTTTTGGATCCTAGCCAATATAAACAGGGGGGCATGTTGCAAAATTCTGGGCTATAAATTTCAACAAGTGGTAGCTTTGCAATGAAAATTTTATCATGTTGTAGATTGTGATCAATATTTTTCAATTCGTGAGATCACTGTAAAAATTCCCACTTGGTCCAGGAGGTGAAGTAGATATCCGTGGTTGCATGTGGTAGCCAAATGTTGGTGAAGCAACTTTCGCAAGTGAGTCGGTCAGGTTGTGGTAAGGGAATATCGGCTAGGTCCCTACCCACCACCACCCACCTTGCAAGGAACCGCTCGTGGTCGGCGTATCCTTCAAAATTGTTGGCGAAAGCTTGTTGCAGGTCTTGCAAGTCCCGGTTGAACCGAGCGCGGAGCCACGCTTTCCGTTCGCAGTGGTCGCAACATGGTTGGGGCATACTTGTTTCGTACTTTAACAAAGCTGTGATAAGTTACCTTGGGTCGATAAGTGACAGTGAGATGCGAACACAAGGGAGTATGTATGCGAACAACGTGATATGTTATTACAAGGTATACGCTATACGATATGTTATACCATATACGTTAAAGACGCTATTGTATTTGACTAAACCTATTTGACTAAGCCTAATCTATTACTTATCTCCTACCACGCTTCCGCGAGGCCTCCGCTTCACGCCTTCGCTTGTTCGTGACTTTGTCCAAACCCTTCATAACGTCTGCCGCCAAAGTATTGAGCACTTTCGCATTGTCCTCGTCCACCGTGGGGGCGAGGTCCGTGCCCGCGAGGAAGTACTTGACGAACTCCTTGGCAGCGAAGTCGAGAAAATCCCAGTGGATGGGCGAGTTGACTGGGTTGAGCTGCACATCCGGGTCGTAGGAGGCCCCGTCCTTCAAGGCCAAGTTGGCGGAGAACACTATTCGGGGCGTGCCATCCGCATTGGACACCCCTTGGTGAACCCCCCCCCACAACGGCGCACTCGCCCAACTCCACTTTCTCCTTCCCCCCAACGTTCACCGCGAAGGCGTCGAGGGTTTCCTTCGGGAGCATTAGAGCGCGCTGCTCACGGAAAGCTATATCGCAGTTCAGCCTCAAGTTCTCTTGCGTCGATTGGCCTAATAGGTCAATCGACGCTTCCAACGACGGGGTTGGCGCAGAGCACACCCTTGTTGGGGAACATGGGCCCAAGTAGGCGACGATCGCCAAGTGCTGGGCGGGCTCGGTGAGGGGCTGGTTCAACGGCTGGTCAAGATGCCAAGGTTGCCACCCCCTTAGGGACGAGAGGACCTTCCCCGATTTCTCCGCAACCAGGTTGTCGTTGATTAAAAACGCTTGGTTCTCGACGGTGTACGAGTTACGTAGGTTTTCCAATACCTGCGTCTCCACCTCGTTGACGAAGACGTTCAAGTGCTTCCGATCTTCGTCGTCGAGGAAGTTGTCGTAGAAGTCCGTCAATATTTCCCCCCCCCCGTGTTTCGCGGTTTCATGAAACACCTCTAGCTTTCCTCCGGTAAGGGTTACGATTCCGCTAGGAAGTTTGTCCCAATCCGGCACCTTGTTCAAGGCTTCCCGCCACATAAGCGAATAGCGCCTTTCCAGATGTTGTCGCGACTCTTCGGGTAAAGACACCACGAAGTTGTTTGCGAAGCCTATTGCTCGCGTACGATCGAAGTCGTCCAAATATTTTTCTTTGCCTCTTGCGGGTTTCTTTGGTAATACCGGGTAATTTACCGGTAATACTTTTGGTGGTAATACTGGAAATTTACCGCCAGCAACTTGCACCCCAACTTTCTCTGTAATGATCGGAATCCGGATTTGAAAGTCTCTACGAGGTACTGATACACCCCTGCATGCGACTACATGCTCACTAGGGTAAGTGCACACGTGTATGAATGCGTATTGGCATGCCCGATTTCCGACAGTACAGACAGATACAGGAAAATCGGCTTGAGCATTCTTAGCGGAGGCGCGGGGGCACGGAGGCGCGGAGGCGCGGAGGCGCGGAAAGGAAAAAGGGAAAAAAGGAAGAAGGAAAATAGTGGTTTCGTACGCTCCGAAAATAGTGGTTTCGTATTCCGTGCATTCCGTGGTTCAGATGGTCTCCGTGGCGCTCGTTACCGGCATATCCTGTCTATGTT